>CABEEJ010001480.1:0-60621 GCA_901482245.1 Timema douglasi
ATTTTTTTAGAAACTCACTGTAAAACATTGTGTATTTTCTTTTATTATATTATTATGCCCGTGCGAAGCCGGTTTGGGCTGCTAGTCTACTATAAAGTGACTGAACCTATTTTGAAAAACCATCTCTCATTTTTAAGGTTAGGAGTCCAGGATGTCGGGAAAAATAGTAGTTTCCAACGAAAATCTGATTTTCCCAGAGAATCTTTAGCTTTTCATTATTTGTTTACATCACCATGGAAACACTTTTTTCTTAGCACCGCATCTTACTACCCGTTCGGATTATACGCTTTAAGTACTCATTATGCAAATGAATTATGAATGGGGAAGGTTGAATTAGAGGAAGTGAACTCGCATTTGAATGGAGGGAGAGTGGAAAACCATTTAGGAAAAACCACCCCAGTTCACCCAACCGAGATTCAAACTTCGATCTCCTCGTCCTCAGCAGCCGAGCTCATGGAAACACTTGGCTATTTGTACATGGTTTTATACCTGTGAATAAATTATTTCTCTTTGGTTAAATATAATAGCTTATTCTGTAAATAAAATATTTCTCTTTGGTTAAAAATAATAAATTAATTCTTACTTAAGTAGTAAAGTACAACAAATTAGTAAAGAGCTGGGAGCGGTGTCATTTTATAGTAATAATTGTGAGGGTGAAGAAGAAATACTACTTGTTGCTTAAAATTAAACATTGAAATATAAAACTCAATTGAGAGTTGTCTTTGACGAGTAAACCTTAAACTAAAAAGTTTAATGAAGCTTGATTCTATAGAACTTTTCACCGTTAAAAAAAAAATGGAATACATTTTAACGCAATAATTTGCAGATATCGCTGTAACAAGCCACTAATAAATTTGCATTTCCACACGTCTACGTTCTCCATAATAATAAAAAAGGAAGTGTTTGTCTGTGTGTGTGTGTGTGTGTGTGTGTGTTTATAATGACCAGCCAAATCTACGGCACGCAGAGATCTGAAATTTTTAACATAGGTGGACGGAAGGGAGTCCGAATGCACCTCAAAGCCAGATTTTTAAATTTTTAATAAGCTTTTTAATTAGGCTATTTTTTAAGAAATTGTTGAATAAAATATTGTCAATTTAGGTTAGAATTACGTTTCAGAGATAACTGTGATAAAAATATGCCGCATACTCCTCGGAAAAAAAAGTGTACAAAATTGATCGTAATTCTAAACCATTTTGGGAGAGGGGGGGGAGGTTATATAATTATTATACAACAGTGAGCCACGGGTAGCACCGTGTGTAATTTCTAGTTTCTTATAAGTCGATTAGGTTTTTCCTTTGGGAAAACACAAAAGTAAACTTATGACTCGAGGTTATTTCCTTATAACCACTGGTAGGTTTACGTTTTTAAGATGAAACTAACTCTATTGATAATTTACATTTTTCTGGACTAGACTATGGTTACAATAATTTAAGTTTTATGCGTCAATAGATATAGATAAATAATGGGAAATTCACTTTGTTATATCACGTACAATAATTAACTTCCCGGAATCAAGTAGGGACTCGTACCTCAGTCTCTTTACCGTCACCTGGGTTATAGATTATAGTAAGCCTGACTCCTCAGACTGCACGACCTCAATAGTGTGGCTAAATTATAAAGAATACCTAATATCTTACCAAAATTATACTATAAACGTTTTATTAGTGTTGATTGAAGTTTTTTATTTATTTATTATTTAGCACCACGTATTACTACCCGTTCAGGTTGTACGCTTTAAGTACTAATTACGCTAATGGATTAGGAATTGGGAAGGTTGAATTAAAGTAAGTGAACCCGCATTTGCATGGAATGAGAGTGGAAAACCATTTAGGAAAACCACCCCCAGTTCATCCGACATAGATTCGAACCTCGATCTCCCCGTCCTCAGCATTCGAGCTCAACATGACTAGCGCGTTAGCCAACTACGCCACCGAGGCAGGTTTGATTGAAGTTGATTTTTATATTTCCAGACGTTTAGCGTTAACAGTAATTACATCTTTTTCTCATATTTATTTGAAAATTAGAAAATAGTAGGCTATTCAAACGTCATTTTGAATGTGTTTTTTTGTTATTATTCATGCTATAAGAGTCATTAGATGCGTATAAAAAAACTAATGACAACATTGCTATCGTTGTAAAGCAGATATTTACATCAAGGTGGATACACATTGCACATAACATTAATATAATGTAAAAAAATGTATTGCACGTAGTGTTACGTTTAACCTAGAGAAAGTAAAACATGCAATACTCATTGAAGGAAAGGGTTTAAACCACGTTCTGTTATTTGAGGCTTGTTATTAACATTTTAAAAATAATTCTCATAGAAAGAACCTTTAAGAAAATACTAAACCTTTGTTTGTGTCGTCAAATATTGATTATATTTTACAATTTAATAATGTAGGAATAAATACATGATCTGATCTATGAATATGGGTAAGTATAAGTAGTAGCTTTTCTAGCTGTTGGACTGTATTTAATGATCATCATGTTGATAAAATATTTGTTTCATTTAAATTATTTCAAATATATTTTAACGCGTACTTTATAAACTGACTTATTATTTCAGCACACGACCTATAAACTAACTTAACTTTAGAACAGACACAACATCCAGTCCCCAGGCATCAATTCATCACTGTGAAACGGGAAACCCACATTTCAACAATGATACATTTTTCAGGCATGCCAGGAATCGAACCCAGGATCCTTGGCTAGATATACATACACGCCACCAACTGAGCTAAGACGTCCTGAAATATGTTGTTTTTCTTACATTTCAACAGGATCCACGAAAGGTAGCCCTCCATGTTTTCCTGGGGAAATCGTTTCGGTAACTAGATTGAAAGGTCGATGCAAGATTCTGTTATTGGTAGCAGATGCGCTAAACCGAGTTAAGAATGATAGTCCAATGGAATTGACGGAAGGGGTGAGTTTTAGGAGAGGGAGGGGTGGATTAAGGGTGGCATCAAGGAATGGGTTATGCCCGGTAAACAGGGAAGCCAAACAGGGCAATTTCCTCGGAAAACAACCGGAATGAGTTCAGAGTGATGGGTAAGGCTGGTCTCTTGGGACCATCAATGGGCGAGGGAGCTCTGTGGATGTATGTGTGTGTATGTGTGTGTAAGTTTGAGGGGCAAGAGGTGCGTGAGTCACATATAACCTTTGGGGCAGCAATAGTTTAACTCACTAAAATATAACTCTAATCTTCATCAGACATGAAGGTAAATGTTCACAGATAAATTATTTAAACTATTTTTTTAATTAAGTTAAAAGTTGTTTACAGTTTCAATTTTTTCTCTCTACGTATCTGTCCAGACTATTAACATTTAATTAAGCTAATTTGGTAAATACGAGGAAGGTGTTATGTTTAAGCAATGTAGCCGTGTTTGCGTGGTGGTATAACCACCCTCAGTAGATCCGGCCAAAATTCAAACCCCTACCTCCCCAACACCGGCAAACCAAACTAATTAAGCCCAACGCTTATTCCACGTGGCCGTCGATATGTTTGTAAAATAATTTATAAACTTTGTATTTAGTTGTGGAGTGGACTGAAAACTCAAATAGGATTACGATGTTTATAGGTATTCTAAGCAGGTGGGATTATTATTTCATATAATCACACGCATAGAGAATTTCAAACCATTTATAGCTCAGATTTCTTGTACTATAGGAAAATACTTTTTGTATCAATTTGAGACTCGAACCAAACTATCTTAGAAAGGGTTGTCTACCGCATGAAACGCAATGCCTAAGTTATTATATCACTAGTTGAGTCCAGTAATCTCTTAATTATTACTATCTCATTGATTATAAAAGTCATAGGAAAGTGTAAATGCCAAGCATATACAACTTAATTAAATGCATATTTAAACCCCGATTAATTTTTTTTAACGCTGGTTCTTACTACCCGTTTGGGTTATACGCTTATATAATAAATATACAAATGCTTTCAGCGATGAGGAAGGCTATATTTATAGGAAGCGTACCCACATTTGCATGGAGGGAGAGTAGAGAACCATTCTGGAAAAAACTACCTTAAGTACACCCTACCGAGATTCGAAACTCAATCTCCCCATCATCGGCAGTCTATCTAGTCTACTGTGAAAGTAGCGATTTATACCATGAGGCAAACAAAGTAGGTTTTCATTTTTATTGAATCAGATAAAAAAACATCACTAGGCACGTAAAGAACATGCCTACATTCTTAAGTACATTCAGTACCATTAATATTGCCATCTAAGCTCGGTGTGATCACACTTGCGTCCTTATTGCTCGCATTGCAATGGCACGAAGGTCACATTGCATTTACACAGTAGGGGTTGTGCGCCCCCTCCTTTCAAGATTTTGATCCCCTCCTCCACACAAATGCCTCACACACACAAAGATAGAGGGGTGGGAATTACAATACCAATCCCTCAAACCTCCACATGTTCATTGCTTTTATGTCCCACGATGCTAAATCCTTGTGGACCAGAACATAACATAAGCAAGAAACAGAACCGAACCAGAAAAAGTGTGAACACGATTAGCACAAATAGTTTATTTATAAGATTGTTAGAAAAAACTTTTTTCTTTGAATATATTTTGTTTGTTCCAAAAAATATCAAAGTTAAGTTAGTAAATGCATCCGCTTTCTTATAGCAGGACTGATAGAGAACGATATTAAAAAGACTCCAATGACCCAACGGTATGGTCAAATGTTTATCTTACAAAGTGCGCAAGCAGTTTATATATTCAAATTTATGAGTGCACTGTTGAATGTTAATGAATCTTACCATAGCTTGAGAGATTTTTAAAATCCAGCAAATAAAAACAATATAGTCACACGACAGAACCATTTAACATGAACCTTGATAAAACTAGTGCCATAGATATATGAGATGTAAGTACTATGTGTACTGCCAAAACTTAAAAGTTATCAAATTTGCATGACCCTATTATGCTATGGCACTAGAAATAGATCCATAATATAATCCACCAACTATGAGATCGCTACCTTTCAAGGTAAAGACAGTATACAAACCATAGTTTCCTTCGAATGACAATCAGACCAAAATATTTCCAGCAACGCTTAAAAGTTTAATAATAAGTACCTATGGTTTTTTTTATATTCAATTTCACATTTTCTTGTACACTGCGTTTATCCTTAAATGGGGTATTATTACCTTGACGATTTACACTATGGAGGAGGTCATAACATAAGGTCATAATGTAATCAGGCAAGGTACGCTAACAAACTTGTGTAGTTCGACTGGCCCAACACTCGGCGACAAACTCTGGGGAAATTGCGGGTGTTATGAAGCAACTAATCTTTCTCCTTCACCTAACTGTTGCCAAACTTATTCCTTTACAGTAGGTGAGCTAGCACCGGCTGGCGATGTGGACAGTATCATGTTTTAAGAAATGTATTTAAAGCTATTTTTTTTAAACAATGATTTATGTATTTTTATATGGCTCCACGTACTAACAAATACAAGACTACCACTGTGTTGGAATTATTATTTTTTTTACATAAATACACATTTCCTTTTTTATTTGCAACTAGTTGGAGCTTGAACAACTCCATCAATATCAGGCTTACCAAAGTTAAACGCACCCTTAGGTTCTTTCACATCATGCAAACATAACCATTTGACCCAAATGGGAATCGAATCATCATCGTCTCTTAAAATTATTATTATTATTATTATTATTATTAGCACCACGTCTTACTACCCGTTCGAGTTATACGCACTTACGCTAATGTGTAATGGTAGGGTGATTGTGATATGAAATGGAGGACCTACAGTTTAACGTGGAATCCGAACCACGGTGGAGGCCTGGCATTCCCCACATTCACAATATGTCTTGTCAGAGGTGAGGTAAGGGTTTGGTAATCAGATAAATCTATGCCGGGACCGAAGATTGAACCCCGGCCGCCAGCACAGAAGTCTGACACCTTACCCCTAGACCGCCAGGTCACGTCGTCTCTTCAAGTTGGTTGATCAAAGTCAGAAACTTGACTTCACTCACGGCAAACATTGATTTTCTTACGAATGGACATGTGAAGCACTTTTAAGAAAACACAAATATATATATTTTTGTTTACATTCAAAACATTTTAACATATATTTTTAGTGTTATTTATTAGGTATTATTAATAATATCTATCAAAAGTGAAACTGTAGATCACATAAATTGACATATTAATAGGGCCTATGGTAAAATAAATCTAGTAACTTCTTAGCTCTCAGATGAATTCTTACTATGAAAAAATAGGTTTTAATTAATAAGTTATGAATTATAAAGGTATAATATAAAGGAAATGTACCTCATTTGTGAAAGTAAAAGAAGATCAAATAATATTTTCAAACTGGCAGATATATCTGCTTATTAAAAAAAACAGGAAACATATTGCCAAAGTCAATAAAAAAACTTTTTTGAAGCTTAAAATAGTTACGAAAGACACTATCATGTACTCATACGTCAACCCACCTATTCGTAAGTTTAAATTTTGATATCGAATCTGCCATTAACAAATATATTCATGAGACAGTAAACTAAACCAACATAGTATTATTTTACAACGGAACAAAATAAAAAGAGAGCCACCTTTTTTTTTTCCAACCTGACTACCCTCAACGTAAACGTAAGCCAGTCTCACCCCTTGTGTTCCCATCTAAATCCCTCCCTTCCTGCTCCCTCTCTCCAAACTATATTGTATTCAATTTAAGGCTCACCAGGCTCATTGAATGTCGGGCACATGCTGGCCTTTCTATTGAATATGGAGCGAGAGGAGGAAAGACGCGAGGGAAGGGGGAAGGGGAGGGAGATCTCGCCGGTTGCCAACAACACTGACCTGAAATCAGAGCAAGGAATCGTACCCGCATACTTTCAACTAGAGCTACCCTGTGTTTATGTTAACAATAGTGCAGTGCATGGTTTCAGGCGTTTCGATGTTTACTGACATGTGGTCTCAGTCTTTATGTTGTTTTTTTTCATATCTGATTTGTCGTTTGTGACACTTTAACTATTTTTTTTAGCACCGTTTCTTACTACCAGTTCGTGTTATACGCTTATGTATAATTACGTTAGTGTTTTTAGTGATTAGGAAAGTTATGGTTAGAGAAAGGGTACCCGAATTTGTGGAAACAATTTTGGAAAAAAACCACCCTCAGTACACCCAATCAAAATTCGAACATCAATCTCCCTGTTATCGGCAAACTAGTCCACTGCTAGAGTAACGCCCTATACTATGTGGCAGTTAATGATTAAACTTTGAAGATAATTAGATGCTCGGTGAGGTTAAGGATGTTTAGTTTTGATTTTCAATAGGCATAAGTGTTTTGTTCTTTTATGTGTGTTTATTTAAAAGTTTTCATACTCACGCTAAATTTATGTATATATTTATAATGACAAATTAACAGCTATCTAATCTCAAACTAGGGGTCAAATTAGTAACCATTGTATAGCTTTAATGGTTTATTCTAGCTGCTGATTAATTAGTAAATATCTTAGTGCCAATGATTGTTGGGTATTAATTTGTGACACAAGATGACATTTAAGGTTCATGTACCAAGTTATTTCCCTCACATATTGTTATGTGTGCTCTTGATTCTTAATGTTAAAAAGAAATAAACGTTTTGGTTTAGTGTCTCGCATAACATTCTAACTAATAGAGCGATTTTTATCAAACACATTAAATGTTTATATTATGCTCTTTTTTTTTCCTTCTAAAAATATTTAGCTATATGTCACCAAAGAAGAGGGGTGGGGGGATCGGATCCAAAATTGTTAGCAAAGATAGTTTCGATCATGTTGGATGTTCAAAAAAATCAATATTGGTTTTCCTTTATCAAAGATAGCACAACCTAGACATTTAAATAGTCTATATTGAACTATAAAATAATAAAATTTGAAATATATTCCTTAATTATTTACTCTATGATATTAGGAACTTAAAACATATATATACATAAGTATTGTTACAACCAAGGTAAACACCAGAACAATTTTATTTTGTTTAAATTTTATAAATCTCGTTCTAGCCTAATGATACCCAACTGTGAAAATTCATGAGCTAGAATATTTCTCCACCACATGGATTCTATCAAAACGTTCAAACATTTTAATTTTTGATTTTATAAATGCACAAGGATGCTATAGTAAAAAAATACTCATTTACATTCTATGATGTCAGAATCTATGATTATATTTTTGGTATATTATCATTATTATTATTACTTTTGTCAAGTGTGACCTCTCCCTACCAATCTAACTCTAGCCTATGCGGTTACCTCAAGCTGAGTTCTAACTACCGTACGTAACTTTTCACTCGAAACTCATCTACCTCCCCCTAACAACTATTTCTACAAGTCACAGACAGGTAGAGAGATATTAATATAAACCTGTCACAAACAGGAATTTGATTTTATTTAAAATGATGTGGAAAACAGGAGAAAAAAAATATCCTCTCAATCTATGAGGGTATCGTAGGGAAACAAAAGTAGATGAACATTATCATCTGTGTGTACGTTCATCCCTCCCCTTTAACCCCCCATATCCCTCCCACACGTCTGCGGTTGCTCTCATGTCATTCCCAGGGCATTTAATTCCTCGCATCACGGTAGATAGGACGGTAGTAGGAATACTGGGGCAGTCAAGTTTTGGGAGGTGGGGGTTTGCAAGGCAATAACTAGGCGCCATTGATTTGTCAACGTTCATCAAAACTACAAGGCAACAAAGTAATAACGAATATGAAAAATAAATAAAAACAACGATGCAAATAGTTATCACCAGATAAATTATTATTATTATTTAGCACCACGTCTTCTACCCGTTCGGGTTATACGCTTTAAGTACTAATTACGCTAATGGATTAGGAATTGGGAAGGTTGAATCAGAGGAAGTGAACCCGCATTTTCGTGGAGGGAGAGTGGAAAAGTATTTAGGAGAAGCCACCCCCAGTTCACCCGACCGAGATTCGAACCTCGATCCCCCCGTCCTCAGCAGTAGAAATCAACACGACTAGGGCGTTAGCCAACTACGCCACCGAGGTGGGTCATCAGATACAAAACTATTTCATGATTTTCCAGGAACGAGGAGATAACGGTTCCAATCCTAATCTTAATTTTTTATCCGATAAAAATGTTGTTGCACTTCTTTTAAATTCCAATTTGTTCACACCCACCCCATTCAAACATGGGATACCTGGGATGGGTAGTAAGACGCCAATCAATAAAATAAGCTTCGCTTCCACTGCATATTACTAGGTTATACGCATTACAATTACGTTAAATGGATTGTGAATGAGTAAAGTAATGTTCAGGATAAATGTACACGAACTTATGAAAATGGGAAATAGTTGGTTATTTAGACAAAACCACCCTCAATACACCTCATAGATGTTGGTATCAATCTACTGTTTAAAAACTTAACAACAAAGTGATAATGAGTTTGTTTTTTTGTTTTTAAAAGAGGGAACAAACTGAGGCTCAAATCTTAGATAAGTGTAAAAAAAGTGGTTTTCCCAAGGGATTTCCTACTCCGATTCCAAGAAAATGAGGGTACACTTGCTTTAAATTATACCTGTAGCTTCCCTAACCAAGTAGAGTATGATGGAGAATAGCATGGACGAGTAGTAGGGCGTGAAAAATATATATTGAGCTTTTATTATTATTATTATTATTATTATACTGACACTAGTGAAATCTCTTGGTACTTGGCACTCCAATTTATCCAAAACATCTAATCTGATTTCGATTCATTAACGGCAAATTTATAATCAGTTTGAGTTTAATTTGTTTTACATCCACTTGACTCAAATTGACGGTCAACACTTAGCAACACACAATTAGTGATCTGTAAATCCCTTTTACCCTATTAAAAAAAACATGTTAGGAAGACTAATACGCTTATGATCTTTGTTTGGATTGTATTTATTGCCTGAAGTACCTTGATAAAGCCCTGTTAAAATACAATAAACTATAACATAACTAATCAGACAGGTGTCACAACCCAGAGCTAGATTAGGATGTTGATTTGCATAACTTTGTCGGGCCTACGTGACTGAAATGAACTTGATGTGATGTTATAGAAAATATTAAAGAGGCATGCTGATTAATCACAACAAAATAAATTTGCACTAGTTGTGGGGTAACGAGGCCAGTTTGGGATGTACAAGTCTTTGTTTTATTAACATCGGAAATGACACATTATCATCTATTTCGGAGGCAGCTACACTGCCCGACGCTGGGCAATAGAAGATTAGAACTTGGAGTCATCAGTAGTACTTGTGCGAGAGGGCAACCACCGTGCCCACGGTACCGAGTTAGACTCTGCAGGGGGGTTCACGAGCCGTGTCAGTCGTTCCAACAGCTTTAAGTTTTCATGACTAAGCCAGTTCTTCCACGAGCGAAACGTCCAAGATCTTATATTTCATTTTTATCGCCTTTAACATCACATTTTGTATTATTTCTTGGTGTCACTATTGAATCAAAATATAAAGCCTCCAGTATCATTTAGAACCCAACCAACTACCTTTCTACCGACCCTACTCTTCCCAGCAAGCTATCCTGACAGATCTGGTCCTAAGAGGGTGTGAGGGGGGAGTTGATACAGGATTAAAAAAAACTGTTTCGAGAAAATAAGCCATGTTACTAATTTCATGATCGAATATTCTGCAAAACCTTAATATATTTTGGGACTTGTGTTTAAATAAAACTATGTTAAAATTTAATAAATATATTATTATTCTGAGCTCTATCCGAAACCTCAACTCAGTCGGTATCGAGTATGTCTATTGAGATGAGGATTCTGGGTTTGATTCCTAATCTTCCCATTAAATATATCGTGGGGGTAATCTGGGCTTCCCCTGTCACCGTGAAGAATTAACTAAAATCTGGTCTGATACCTTAACTCAATCGGTAGCGTGTCTATATGCTAAGCTAAGAGTTCCGGGTTTGATTCCTGGCATGCGCGAAAAAGTTATCATTGGTGAAATGAGGGTTTACCCTTTTACAGTGATAAATAAACGGTGGGAAGCTGGATGTTATGTCTGCTTTAGATTTAAATTAGTTTATAATTCGTAAATCAGTCGTTTCAGGAAGTGCAAGTCAAATACCTCAAATAAATTAAATTAAATATTAACATCTGAGAAGTTAAATGTAGAACTGTTCAAAAATAAAGTTTGTAAAAATGTGTACTTTGTAAACCTTAAACTAAATTGAATTTTAAAAAAGTAGTTTGAACCAGTGGGCACGTTTTAAAAGGTGTAATAGCCATTTTAGGTGTCAGACTTCTATGCTGGAGGCCGGGGTTCAATCCTCGGTCCCGGCACAGATTTATCTGATTACCAAACCCTTCCTTCACCTCTGGCAAGACATCTTGTGAATGTGGGGAATGCCAGGCCTCCACCGTGGTTCGGATTCCACGTTAAACTGTAGGTCCTTCATTTCACCTCATAATCACACTAACATTACGCATTAGCATAAGTGCGTATAACCCGACCGGGTAGTAAGACGCGGTGCTAATAATAATAATATTAATAGCCGTTTTGTATAAATTCCAGATGACAGGAAGTATAAGAGTATGTTACTAACTATAAATGGTTTATTGAGGGAATTCTTACTAGATGGGTTTTTAAACTCTCCCATCACTAAAATGCGGATACACTTCCTTTGAATGATATACTCTTGGCTCCGATCTCATTAATGGTTTTTTTTCGTCACCGTGTCTCATTACCCGTTCGGTTGACACGAATGTGTTAGGGATGAGAAAGGCTATCCAAATTTGCGTGGAGTTGGTATAAAACCCTTTTAGAAAAAAATATCCCCAACACACATAACCATGAATTTAACCCCAATATCAAGTATAAAAGCACTATTTAGTGTTAATGTGTGTTTAACTTAAACAATATGTGAATGTGGGGAATGCCAGGCTTCTACAGTGGTTCGGATTCCACGTTAAACTGTAGGTCCTCCATTTCATCTCACAATCACCCTACAATTACACATTAGCGTAAGTGCGTATGACCCGAAGGGGTAGTAAGACGCGGTGCTAATAATAATAACTAGCTATTTATTTCCCCTGTTGACTTTTCCCATCCGTCATGACTGCCCCCATTTACTAACTGTGGATTCACACGTTCGCTTAAAAACTAGCGCAGAACAGAAACGTGGTCACGTGATAAGCTCTAAGCCAATAACAAGATTTCCGTCTAATCGACGCCAGCTGTTCCACTCAAGTTCAACTCATCTCTGCTCTGTCCGCTCTGCCTGAGATATTTGGCACAGGAGAACCAATCAAATCTCGGATCCAAACATCTCAAATCAGTGCGCACGCGCAGTTGATAAGGCATGCGTTCTACAGTCGGAAGCTAGAGGACATCTTCCTAGGCTTTTGTGAGGATATTTGAAATAACTCGTTAATGTAAATCGTGTGTATCGAAGTTTTGGTTCTTGTTTTTTTGCCACAACATAGCATTATAATTTGAAAACATTCATCGGGAGAGTACTTTTAAAAAAGTATATCTATTATAAAATAAAATATGTTGATAATCAGTTTTTTAAAGCTAGCGTTGCAACGCATAATGGGTCAACATATGGCTTGTGAATTGCTGCGCCACTGAGGCAGAATTTTTGGCAAACGTGTTAATTAAGCTTTAGGTTATACTAATGGGGAGAGGAATACGAAAGCGAATTCAGAGAAACTGTACTCTTATTTGTGTGAAGGAAAAGTGGTAATTTTTTCGGAAAGTTTCTTTCGTAGTTCACCCAACCAGTATTCTAACACTTTGCTCACCATCCTCGGAAAATCAGATTAACCAAGCTTACTTAATCCACTTTCTCAATGACTATAGAGTGATAGTAATATATACAAAGCTTAACGGCAAAGTTTATATTGGTAAAAACAAGCTGTTTTTTGTTTATTCCGCCAGTAAAAGACTAATCAAATGTTGTTGCAGGGCGTGTTAACCGGTGTTCACATAGCAGGCAATGTTTTCTAATTGTAAGTTTGTTGACCAGTGGACTCACGTGCTGTGAAGTGGTTTTCGGAAGCCTGCACATGGCAGACACCACCAGAGTACTTTCATTCCACGAGAGGGTTGTGTGGACACTCCAAGCCCTTTGAATTAAGGGTGAACTCACTTCGAGTATGAAGGGATACGCCACGATCCATCTTCTGATTGACTCCCCCAGGAGTTGAAGGGTTATGAGAAGGGCAAAGAAATGGGAGGAAAGGCCATACGACCCTAACCCTCATTTACAGAAAACCTTGTTATTCTTAGTAGACTTCTTTCGTCTTCATTTATTAACCAATGAAAGGTAAGGAAAATAAAAGGCAAAATACTAAATTCAATTTGTAAAAATAAATTAGATGGGATAAAAACATATCTAAATAAAATAATTAATGTAGATTTTGTATCATATGACTGCCATTGACATATTATTGAAAGCAAAGCATAGCAGTGATAATTTAATAGGGCTGTGAGGGATCCCAAACTTCAAAAAAAAATTAAAAAATGGGAAAGTGGTTTATTCCTGACTCAGGCGGGGAAAAGAATTATATTTTTTTAGGGTATATTTCTTCAAGCTACAATTAGAGACCGTCTATCAATGTCACGTTTGTATTTAATTTTAATTAAAAATGTTGTTAATTTATTAAATTCAAATTAACCTTATCTTCCGTTAAGTATATGGATATCCTAAACTTAAGTAGCTTAGCGCCATTAAATAACATAATCACACTAGATATAGGCCTAATTGAGGAAATATCTATCCATGAATAGATTTAAGACAGGAAATCACTATTTTAGCGCAATAAATGATAAAAGTGGCTTTTAAACTTCAAATTATGCGTGAAATATACCTTCACCACATTTATTTACATAAAGTTAAGTTTATTAAATCAATGTTATTATTTAGAATAGTATCGATTTGCTTTTTTATAATCAATAATAATAGTTGGATGAACTAATATTTCTGATTCCAACAGCGCTTTTTAGAAGAGCTTTGGTAATTAAAATATAAGAGGTAGCCGTATCAAAGCACACTAGTTCAGTTGATAAATATATTTTGTACTATTTTCGACGAGATTGTAGCTCACTTTTATTCATTCAGATCAGTTTGAATATTTTGATGTTTTACTATATAAGTATTTATTGAAATTCAGGCCATGAGTTTTTTATTTAAGAACCTCTATAGTCTTTTTAGAATTATTCTATACCTATACCAAATATACTTGGTTAAATTATACACAATTATAATTAATTGCATTAGGCCTAGGTTTTTAATTTACATTACATCATAAACATTACTCAATACTAATTATACAAAATATTATTTAGTCTTATTTGGAAAAAATACAATTTAAAAATAAATTAACATTTTTAGTGTATATATTTTTTCCCTTTAATTCTTTTTTTACTTAATTTAAATTTAATAAATCAATAAAATTTTGAATGAAATTTATAAACAAACGTGATTTAGATAGCCGGACCAAAGCTGTTTTATTTTTTACCCGAAAAATCCTGGGAAATATTTTTTCTCGCCCAAATTTCAGGAACAACCACTTTCCCAAATTTGTTCTCGATGTTTTGGATTCCACAACAACCCTAGCTATAACACCATATTTTATCCCACCATTATTATTTTCCTAACAACAGCATATATAAAAACTTAGTGCTCTAAAGGCTAGTATCAGTAAAATGTAGCTCTCGTTCTTATGAATTCATTTTTTTTTTTGTATAAGAAGATGTATAAATATATTGATGACATTATTTGTTTACGTACCGAAGAATATTGTTTTTTACAAAAATAATTACATACACGTCTACAGTCTTCTATAACAACCTTGTTTTTTGAGCATATTAGTTCAGAGAAGTAGGTATACTATTCACGATTTACATTTTCCCATGATTTGATAACGTATCTATTACATTACAAACTTTCTGAAACCATAGAAATAAATTTTGTTTAGTAAAATGTTTTTTCAAACAAAATCATGAGTTTTTTTCGTGAGATGAAAGTTAGAAAAATATTATTGCCCCATTTTTTCCGTCAGCGTCAAATCAGACAAAATGAATCTGACATTTAGTCCACGTACCCATAAATATGGATTGTACGTGAGATTGTTCACGAAATAGCTAATAAGTTAGCTATTACGTTCTATAGAAAAAGTATGTCTATGGTTTGTTTATTCAAATAAGTCTATTTTTGACATACGTTACTAATAAAAAAGACTTGCAGAATATGTTTTAAGCCACAGTTGTTATAAAATATTCCATTTTTGAATCATTTATTAAAAACTAGGGGTATGAGAATAGCCATTTTTCAATTTGAGTCAAAGTTCGAGTAGCATAGAGCTGTACAAGAAATATATTTTATTTTAACAATAGCCACTCGTCATTGGATAGCAGTAGGCCTACTCATTGAATATATTTTTCTCTCCTCATAAACTAATTAACTACAAAAATATTTGTTGATTTTTAAATGAGAATAGAGATTTATTCTTAAACTTTTGATTTTTTTTTTTTCCATTGATGAAATCTTCTTCTTGAATCCAGTTTTAAATTTTCTCCTTTTATTTACTTTTTTTTTGCCTGATCATATTTTTCTTTTTAAATTAACATGATGTGGCGGNNNGGGGGGGGGGGGGGGGGGGGGGAATCTGTTCCCCCTCTAAATTTGCTTATAACGAAGGAAGTGAAATGTGAAAATTCGAAAAGCATTGTGACACCTTATTTATTTTTATTCTTTGTAGATTTCTCACTCGTTGAGCTCAAAATTAAACCTGTCACATACTTAAAAGCTACATTATGAAAATAGAGTGTAATATGCTCTATAGCACATCTTTGGAAAGGCAGATCTTTGTTGGAGCAATATAAGAAAGCACTTTCTTCAGTAAATATTATAGAAATGTATATTTTATGTATAGGAAAGGTAAGAAGGTTTAAATGGTATATTTTATTTCAAAGCTCTTTATTTAGTGAGTGACTTCTTCAAATTCAATATGACGACCTGTACAGATGTAAGATATAAGTCACAGTTGATGAATGATAGTAGCTATACCGACTCAAATTATCCCGAAATGGTTTTCCTTCAACCATACCGTTAATGTTAACGAGTTTAAAACTCATCGATACAATAGTTACAAAAATATACAGATATTTATTTTATTTAAAAAAATTAAAAACTTCTACTTATCTGAAAGTTTAACTCAAATACATATAATATGTGCATATATATACGATTATTAATATTATTATTATTATTTGCACCGCGTCTTACTACCCATTCGGGTTATATGCACTTACGCTAATGTGTAATGGTAGGGTGATTGTGAGATAAAACGGAGGACCTACAGTTTAACGTGGGATCCGAACCACGGTGGAAGCCTGTCATTCCTCGCATTCACAAGTTGTGATTAATACACGTCTTGCCAGAGGTGAAGGAAGGGTTTGGCAATAAGATAAATCCGTGCCAGGACCAAGGATTGAACCCCGGAAACCCAGCACAAAAGTCTGACACCTTACCCCCAGACCACCATCTTACCCTATTTACGTACACATGTGCATATTTATCTATGTGTAAGTAGTGAGAAGGGTATCCGAGAGGAAATGCATTCACATCAGCATGTAAAAACCATATGAAACTTAAAAGGAAAAACTCTTTATGCACCTTCCAGAGATTCGAATTACGACCTCTAAGCTGAAATAACTCCACGTTCAATACAAGTCTAACCCACTTCAGTGGCCTAATGGTTTGACTTTAAGGTGTAACTTTCATGTAAGATTGATCTGCTAAAGACGGGAAGATCGAGGCTCGAATCCAAGTCTTGTCTACAGAGGGTGGTTTTCTTCTAAATGGTTTCACACTGTCCTTCGACAAAAATGAGGGTAGATTATCTTTAAAATAATCATTTTCCCACTACTCCCCCCTTAAATTAGTTATCATATTATGAATTTAACCTGAACAGATATTAGCTTGTACTTGGTAATAAATATAGATACAAATCTGACACCTTAGACTACACAGCCAACAGTGATAGTATTTATGCCTACATTATGTTTTCAGTTTTGAACCAATATCCTGAAATAAATTATTTATATAATTATGTATTACTTTATTTCAATAACTAGGAGTTTATTCACAAGATGTATTTTTTTCTATCGCCTTTCCTCACTAAACGCTTGGGTCAAACGCACAAGTACTAAATTACGTTAATGTGCTAGTGATGAGGGATATTGATACTATAGAAAATTTAATAGCACTTTCTTTGATAGAGAGTGGAAACCATTTAGCCACAAATGATAAATAACGTTGCTATTTTGATTTTTGTTATATTTAGATGACTAATGTTGATGGTAAATAGGTGTTTAATAATGTGCTACCCACCTAGGTTGCGTAGTTAGCTAACACGTTAGTTTCGTGTTGAGCTAGACTGCTGAGGACAGGGAGATCAAGATTCGAATCTCGGTCGGGTGAACTGGGAGGGGTTTTTCCTAAACTTTTTCCACTCTTCCTCCACGCAAATGAGGGTTCACTTCCTCTAAATTCAACCTTCCCAATTCCTACCCCATTATCGTAATTAATACTTAAGCGTATAACCCGAATGGGTAGTAAGACCCGGTGCTAAATTTTAAAAGAATGTGTTGGTAAATAAAAACTAGGGGCTGAAAAAACTTGATGCACCCAATTGTGATTCGAAACCCAATCTTCCATTCATTGGCGATATATTTTCTCGCGAGAGTGACGTCATAGACATTTGAACCCCGGAGCGGGTCTATAATATTTTGGTAAATGCATCTGAGCATTACCTTGCTAGTGGAACAAAATGCATCATACTTTCTTGTAATAAAAAAAACACACACACACACACACACATGAATCTAAGTGTGTATGTGTGGAGGAAAGAGATCCCAAGAGGACCCCCCACGTTGCCAATGTAAGAGGTGCTGGTACCACGCCCCCCTCCAACAAGTGTAGTAAGAAGACTCAGAGAAGGGCGGCTCACAACCATAAGATTGATGGGTTTGGTGACACGGAGCTACTGGTGCTGTATCAAGAGGGCCTACAAATTATGGGCCAGTTTCAATGGCGTGTCGAGGAGTGTTGCCAGGGTAGGAGGAGTTTGATAAGACGTGGTATGTTTCCTTTACACATCTCCATTTGAATGGAATGGGCCAGTATTGCATATGAAACTGGCCCATTACATTCGAGATAAGGTAGGTGACGTCTTGTGTTTGGTATCGAAACGTAGTTGAGGCGTACTAAGTGTGACTATGATACTGACCCTTAGATCGACGACAGACTGACGTTTTGGTCACTGCGACACAAACGCCGCGACCAGTGTGCTCTAGTGTACGCATTGTTTCATATGAGAGGGGTCAGACTAGCGACACAGACACCGCGACCAGGTCGGTCTAGTGTGTTGCATTGTTTAATATGAGAGGGGTCAGACTAGCGACACAGACACCGCGACCAGGTTGCTCTGGTTTATTGCATTGTTTCATATGAGAGGGGTCAGACTAGCGACACAGACACCGCGACCAGGTTGCTCTGGTGTATTGCATTGTTTCATATAAGCGGGGTCAGACTAGCGACACAGACGCCGCGACCAGGTCGGTCTAGTGTGTTGCATTGTTTAATATGAGAGGGGTCAGACTAGCGACACAGACACCACGACCAGGTTGCTCTGGTGTATTGCATTGTTTCATATGAGAGGGGTTAGACTAGCGACACAGACACCGCGACCAGGTTGCTCTGGTGTATTGCATTGTTTCATATGAGAGGGGTCAGACTAGCGACACAGACGCCGCGACCAGGTCGCTCTAGTGTATTGCATTGTTTCAATATGAGAGGGGTCAGACTAGCGACACAGACGCCGCGACCAGGTCGCCCCACTGGACTATTCCGGTGTCGTGGTCGTGTCTGATCGCAGTAGGGCAAGCGAGTTCACACGGCGCGGGATTTCCCCGTACGTTCATTCAGTATCATCATCATCATCACTTTTCATTCCTGTGTCGGGCGCCAAACTGCAAATCCTGTGTGAATTGTAATAGACAGTGAAAATTACGCTATTGACGTTGAAGTCCTCCTCATACCACTTGTCCAAGAACGGCATGCGTTATGGGATAAAAGTCTCGAAGTTTACAAATCCCGAAACTGACCACAGCCGTTTGGGTATGTGTGTGTTGGTTGCATACTGCTTGAGAATTTTGACAAATTAATGATAAAGAAAGAAACGAATTCGGAAGGTACTGATTTTGTTAGGAAGAACAGGTAGAAGTTAGTTACTAAAATAGTTTTAATATATTTATAGATAAAGTCGTGTTATCTAGAGTTCTCACTTTCGAGAGATATTATCAATACCTATAAAATATCACACACAAATAGTATAAAAAATTTTTTTCAATGTTGGTCGCAAAGAAATATGTTTTAATCTTCTCTACTGTTCTTCCAACCATTATTATTATTAGGGTCTATGCAACCAATGGCAATGAAAATATATTATTTGAATATTATATGTGTATAGTTATTTTACTGTACACATATGGTAGCTATATTTAATTATGATATACTTTGTCTCATCTACATGTAGTAAGTAGTCTGTAATTAACTGATGTCATTTGGTGATTGGAAATCTTGCCATGCCGTTACCACACCGTGAGTATAGTTATTATTATTAGCAACGCGTCTTACTACCCGTTCGGGTTATGCACACTTATGCTAATGTGTAGTGGTAGGGTGATTGTGAGATGAAATGGAGGACCTACAGTTTAACGTGGAGTCCGAGCCACTGTGGAGGCCTGGCATTCCTCACATTCACAAGATGTCTTGTCAGAGGTGAAGGAAGGGTTTGGCAATCAGAAAAATCTGTGCTGCGATCAAGGATTCAATCCCGGACCCTTAGCACAGAAGTCCGACCCCTTACCCCTAGACTGCTAAGTCTCCTGTGTGTATAGTTAAAACTAATATTTATATCGAGTAAAGTTATATAAGGCTAAAATAAAAGTAATCTTAGGTGGGCCTAACCTAAATACAATTTGTTAAAGATATGATCTAAAATAAAAATGCATGGCCACCATCTTGAATCCAATATGGCGACCAACCTGACAGGCTGATAAGTTGGCAACATTACTTTTTTAACTCACTGTGATTTACTTTCATAGAAACGCAGTTACCACTAGCGGGGGAAGGATTCTTACGACGTGACAACTTTTAGCTAGTTGCCCCCAACTATATAAGTATCTAAGCTACGAATAAATAAATCTGGGATCCACTTAAAGTTGGAGTCAATACATTCTCTAAAATAGTTCGAATCGCTAAATATTTCAATCAAATTAAATAAATATTGAAGTTTAATGTACTTTGCACTTCATTATAATATGAAGAAAGACAATATTTCATACCGCAAATAATACGTTTGGATCTTACTTGAAAGGAGAAGTAGTCACTTATGTCAAACTAGGTAGTCATTTTCAAACATCGCCCAGATTACTTTAAAACTAATATTATTCTTTTAAACACTCAAAACAAGTACGTTTCCTTTCTAAAAGAAAGTTTTTGAATAGTTTATAAAAATATAGAAATCTCACTATCTACGGATTGATTATACTACCCAGGAGAACGCTCCTTAAAAATAAGTTCTAGTGACAATAATGTTACGTTGGCAACATCAGTCCAGATAAGACTAATCAAAGGAGAAGTCTATCTCACATTCTGGAAGTGTTGTCGAAAATTCTAAAGAACTAAACAATATTTTGTACACCCATCTTTATATAAAAGGCTAAACCCAATAGGGGATTGACTCACTCATCACCCTATTTCCCCAATCCTCAGTCCTGCAAACTTGAAATTTTGCTTGAGGTTCCTTTTAGGCCCTAGGTAAGAGATGAGTTTTTGTGAAATTTGACCATTAAAAGTTGAAAAAGATGAGTTGAGGCTTTTCAAAATTCACTGATGCATCTTTTAAACTAATGGACAAACGATGGTTTCAATCTTTCAAATGCAAGCCATAATCACTTTCTTCTGTATTTGTCTCATCTCTCTCTTTGAGTTGACAAAACGAAAAGTAGATATAATTTTGCAATCTATTTCAGCTTTAAGAGAAAAAACCATACACTTTGGCAGCCCAAAAGAAGTGTGATACAATGGTTTGAGTCAAGAAAATGTGTCATGAGCAAAAAATAAATAAAGAATCTTTAAAATTTTCAACATCATTTTGATGGACGATACTAAATTTAAAATAATACAATACGAAGAAGAAAAAAAATTGTGAGATATAGTTCTTTTCTAGAAAATTCTACAAAACTTGTGTATAAACATCAATCTATTTTTTGCTTTCAATCTCTTTTGGTTAATACTAAAATTAAATACAATTTATCATTGCATGGACAAGTTTTCAAAATTTTTCTTTGAAGCACTGGGCCTGAAACGTGGTCAAACTCAGGCTACTCTCGCAGTAGATTAGACTGTCGATGACGGGGAGATTGAAGTTCGAATCTCAGTCAGGTGTACTGAAGTATTTTCTCCAAAATGGTTTCCCTCTCCCCTCCATGCAAATGCGGGAACACTTCCTCTAAATATAGCCTTCATAACCCCTAAATACATTACCGTAGCGTAATTAGTAGCCTACATAGACGTATAACCCAAACGGGTAGTAAGACGTGATGCTAAATAAGTAGCATATTCAGCCTAAAAAACTGAGATTAACGGCAGGAGAGTTCATTGTGCTGACAACACGACTCCCTCTATCCAAAATGTTGGCACTATCATCGCCAACGGGGGCGGTCACTCGGTCGGTATAGCTCGATTGATACCTCATTAACAGTTAACTCTGAATCAATCGCTACCCGCTTTAAGAATATATTTTTGATACAAGCGGAATCCAAACCAAAGTTTTTCAGAAGGGACTGAAGAGCTCACAAAGAACATAGCCTCAAAAATTTCGACCAAGGTTGAAGCTACTTAAATCACATAAATAAAATACCTTATAGGGGGTCAATACCTCTCGAAATTATCCTTTCCTCGCCTAAAGTGTGATGGCCACCTTAAAACGCAGTTTCCTCCTCTTCCTGGATCCTGCAAGCTGTGCCTTGTTATTATTGTTTTGAGTCTGTTGTAAAAGTGTCAAGACGGGAGTGATGGATTAGCTAGGCCAGCACGAAGTGGGCGGAGCCTCATTCATTCTCCCTTCACCCCCCTCCCCCCACTATCCTCCCCAAAACCCAACAGAGAGAACCCTCCCAGCTCCCCCTTAACACACGCGATCGTTCTGTCGATAATTACAGGCATAGGGGCCACAGGGGTTGCTTTGGGGTGAGGCAACTATCGGCTGCTTATGCGACCCCCAATTTTCCACCCATCATTCCTATACACTCCACAATAAAGATTTTTTGCTTTCATTAAACATTTGATGGCAAAATTGAACGAAATAAAAAAAAGAGGATGGATGATGTATATTTATGACGGGGGGTTAAAAGTCATTCTTGGAACTCAACGATAAAACAGTAGTGGGTCGTGGCTTGTTGCCAGGGTTAGCAGAGTTTATTTTAAAAACTGTGCCTGTGATATGTTTTCGACACACACGAGATACTCAATGGCCAGGTATCAACTTCTCCATTCAAGGTATGTGGAGCAGAAAAGAAGGGTCAGATGGGAACAATTTAGGAGAGAATACATCATAGGTAAAAGATCTACCAGCTCTGATTAACCTGGCTTAACTCCACGTCACACATTTAAGGATAATAGTTAGCTTTAAGGAGAAAATTGATTTTAATTGTTTTATTTATTATCTAACGATGTCCAAACAAGTATCATATCTATATTTTAAACGTGAACGTTTGAACGTAGTTCATGATATCAACTAAAAGTGCATAATAGCTCATTTCTAGAAAATTCTTGTAAAAATCTAGTACATGTGTATACAATTTCTTTCTCGTATATGCTACAATTATCTTAGCGCAATAAACATTGAAAATTACTATTTCAAAATAATAGTTAGTAAAAATTATTGAAAGTTTAAATATCCCACATTTTCATAACAATCCATATTTATTACTGATTATTAGATTGGATGCGAATATATAATGATATAACCCTATAAGGAAAACCTCTTTTCGCTTAATTGCAGCAGTGTAAAATGTGAACTGTGTTCTTCTTTTCATTGTAAAGGCCATATTGTGTTCGTCCCCCTTTTATATGTTTCTATCGACCTTTCCTATACTTTCTTCCAAATATAATATGATTATTAGATTGGATATTATATTTAAAAAGGAGCGCAAATGGCGTTATTAAAATAAAATAAACATTGAAATACAATACCGAAGTTTCAATGAATTTTAATTCAACCAATTCGCTCAATCGTAAAAATCCACGGACATTTTATTAAAGTTTTTTGTTTGGTGACAAAATAAAATAGATTAGTGCAGGAGCCCGTATGTTTATGTGGCGTAAGATGCAAAACCTAGGAAATATAGTTGCATTCAGTCTAAATCGTCTTTTGTATAATCTCTTTCTTGAAATAGATGAGTGATGAACACGAGTCATAATTTCCGTAGTCCGTGAACATGCATGAATCCCTTCATTAATGATTTATATTACTAAGGGTAGACCCAACCATGGAAAAGTGAAAAAAAGAAATGTCAAACAGAATGTTTCCTTCAAAATAATAAAACCGTTATTTTTTTTTATGGTAACCACTAAAATATATATTAATTATACATCACTCATAGAAAAAAATGCATTAGTTTCATGGAATAATATCAAACATTAATTCAATAATAAACTAAACTAGTAGCTGTATTTTTATAGATCGTTGAAGAAAAAAGGTGAGTTCTAATTGAAAATAGAATCTGTATATATAGAATAAATGTATAATCAACAAACGTTTGTTTGATTACTTTTTGCAATTTTGGTGCAGACAAATATAAATCAACAATTTCTTAACTTAAATTTTGTTTCTATATCCCTGTATGAGTAATTGCAATCAAGAGAGTGTTTAAAAAAAAATATGACCCCGGTTACACTGTCAATAAAATCATTTCAAACAAGAGCGTTCAAAGATATTATTCATATAACTGAGGTGTATCTTTTATTGGATGTACGATTTTTATTATTTGGTTGATCTTTATTTTCATGACTTTTCTATGTATACTAGTTACGTAAAACTTTTAGATTCAAGGGTTGATGAAAGGTAGTTTAGAAATACACCAGAATTCAACAGCAACGATAGGAAACTTTTATTTTAGATAGAAAAAAAACACCCTAGCCAAATCTGACCAGAATTTTGACCCATAAATAACAGATCATATTGAGGTTTCCCTGAGAAAGCTTAATCCATTGGTATTTGATATTGTGATACCTTAATATGGGATATTTTACTATTATTTTTATATTCACAGTGTTTAAATTCTATCTATGACTAATATGTATCATTTTATCATGGCTTTGTGTTTTCTTATTTAGCAAATTTATTCTATTTTGAACAGTTTTTATAACAAGCTATTCTGTAGTAGGCCGAAATAAATCAAATATTGCTTTAATGGATAATTTTAGAACATTTATCACATATAGTAATCTCAATAATTCCTGACTATTTGTCATGAAAATTGTGGAATGTGAGTATTACTTATTCTCTTAATATATAAAGTTTCTGTTCAAATGCCACTTTTAAAAATGCCTATGACCAATAGAATTTTTTTTTGGGGGGGGGGGGGGGGGGTTACTATGTGTAGAAAATTATACTAAATGTATCTATTAAAGAAATATGGTACTTATTTTTATAAAACTTTTTTGCTAAAAAAAACTATTTAAAAAAATAAATCTCATAACTCTGGTTACTTCCCCCTCCCCTCCCAGTCTTTAAAAATGTCCAAGTCCAGTAAGTCTCTAGCAATAACAAACAGCCTTAGAAATCTTCAAGAAAGTATTATCAAACGTTTTTTTTAACAATTATAATAATTATTCCACGTGGAGAAATATTAACATAACATTGAATATTTTATTGAACACGTTTGTGATCATTTCTGTTATGTTGCTGACTTAGAGCTTTGCCTGCTTGATTTTGGCCCTGGTTCGTAACCAAAGGTTCTTTCAAGAGCTAACCCATGGAGGCTCAAGTTAAAAGAGTATTACCGATAGTGAGGTTGTCAGGAATCTTCGCCTCGTTCATCTAAGAGCGACGTTACTTCCTGTCGACAAACGCCAGCATAGTAATGGATGGTTCCATAAACAATGGGCGCCCGCTTGCACAGGTTAGTTTACAAAACCGGAATAATTAACTATAATTATTAAACGTATAATTTTGAACCAGCCATCACGCGGTGCTTGTAAATGTTTTTAAACTATACAAACAAACAAAATCTTGAAGATTTATGTTATTGCTTATAGTAACTAATAGATAAATGATAAAATATCTTGTAAACACTAGTGTTTTGGATGACTAATAAAACCATTAAAGGTATTCAATTTCAAATAAAATATGCCAGATACCATTAGAATGGCTGTGATATATTCTTAATTGTTTGTAGGAATTGTATTATTGGTAAATAGTTTTGGTTCTAATTAATTTGCAATGGTTATTAGCGACTTAGAGCATTTTTTTAGCACCGCGTTTTACCACTCATTCAGGTTATACACTTACGTAATAATTACTCTAGTGGTTTTAGGAGGAGGAAGGTTTTATTTATATGAAGTGCACCCGGACTTTCATGGAGGATGAGGGAAAAACTATTTTGGAAAAAGAACCCTCAGTACACCCGACCGAGACTCAAACCGTGATCCCCCTGTCATAGACAGTCTAGTCTACTACTATTTTTTTTATATCCAAGAAATAATTAGATAAATACTAATTAATTTAAAAATTATTTGTGATTTTAAACATCCCCACATGGTCATCATGGTTTTAGTGAAAGAATGTGAAATCGAAACTAGCCTTCGCATAATTTTTTGAAGGAGGGAAGACCAACTTCATCAAACTGGAAGAGTGCAATCCGAATTAGCGACCCTTCCCTGAAGACCGTAGGGTTGACAATGACGGGGATGTTGAGTTCCTTCAAGGAGATAATTAGTTCAATAGCAATGGTTCGAGTTCCTTCTTGACACCTCAAGGAGTGTATCTTCGCACAGTAAATTACAAAATTAAATAAGAACGAAATTCTTTAATGAATGAAAGGTTAGGTTAAGTTAGGTTGGGTAAGAATCATAAGTATATATAGAAATTAATCAACTATACTTATAATCCATTACTCCAGGTGTCGTGAAGGAACACAACCCTCCCCTTCCCCCTCGTCCCTTCCACCACCCCACTGCCAAAGTGAAGTAATTATATCCCTGTCCCTCCCAAATGGTGTAACTCTACCATATAATTAAGTGACCTTTATCGAAAAAGGGATTAAACTAGTATTCGTGGAGGAACTCGAACACGCCCGACAATGACTCCCGCGACATAAATAAGAAGGGGCGTTGTGTTTTACATGTTGGAGGGAAATAGTCCAATTCAATTTTTATCAGCTAAACGGTATGGAGGAGTAACAGTTAACACATTCTGTTTTTCACTTTCATAAATTGTAGAGAGCAGTAGTAACAACTTATAATATGTTTTCAAACAGTACGGTAATTATATGCAATACCTCATTGGTCACCTGGCACCCAAACACTACGCAATATAATATTGTGTCGTCTACTTAGTAATCCATGGATAGCGAGAATAATTAGGCTTTATGCTAGGCTGAGTGTGACGGATCATATTAAGGACTTTCAGTGAAAATACAATGCATGGCTTACAGCAGTACGTAAAGTGTTACAAAAATTAATTGGTTAATCAATAGATTTGTGTATTATTATTATTATTATTTCTCTATAAGAAAAACCTCTTCTCACTATATGAGGCAAGTGTATTATATTTGGAAGAAGTTACAGGGGAGGTGGATGGAAACATATAAAAGTAGATGAACATAATATGGATTTACAATGGAAAGATGAACACAGTTCACACTTTACATTGCTGCCATTGGACAAAAAGGTAATGGTTGCCTCTTAAAGAAAATCGATCGTCACTGCGCGTTGCGCGTTTCACTCTTCTCCCTGATGAGTTCTGATGGAATGAAACCTAGGTCGGGGGATTGGGCGGTGACGATCGATTTTCTTTAAGAGGCAACCATTACCTCTTTGTCCAAAGACATCAATGTAAAGTGTGAACTGTGTTCTTCTTTCCATTGTAAAAGTCATATTGTGTTTGTTCCCTTTTATATATTTCTATCCACCTTTCCTTTACCTTCTTCCAAATATAGTATTATTATTATTATTATTATTATTATTATTTGTATTCGCAAACTCCTAATCAAATTACGAAGTTAATCATCTGAAAGGCCAGTAGACTTAAGAGCTTGCAATAATGTAGGCCTATATATTGCACATAAGAATCTTATTTTATGTAAAACATATTAATATATTTGTATATAAGTAAATATTTATTGCTAATTGTATATTAGAATTAGTATCCAAGGTATTAATAAATAGCTTTCTTCTTGCCTAAGCTGGTTCTGGTTCCTAATATTAAGTCAAAGGAAACGAGAGTAGATGTCAAATATTTTGAAGTGTGTACATCAAAATCTCCCCCCCCCCCCTTCTTTTTTTGCAAATAAAATATTTTTTCAGTATATAAGATTAATTTAGTTTGATTCTTAAATAAAGTAAGCTCAACAGTGTTTGAATATTTGTCATGAGCATAGTGGAGTTTGAACAGAAACGTTTTTTTAAATTAATATAAAATGTCTTGTTAAAAATTCCACGATGCAAATGACAAATATTCAAGAACTGTTAAGACTACTAGAAGTGGAATATTAAACTAAAGGCAGCTACTGGAAAAAATTATTTAATTACAATAGAAAGGTTTGTTGCTGTAAAATCTGTAGAACCTTAAAGAACAAAGCATATTCTTCCTTACCAAAAACCTGTTAGAAGGTGAACTTGTAACGTTCTCTTTGGAGAAGTCTTCCATGACCTCTACTTACAATGGTTTGGATTGCATCTGTCATGGCTTCATCACGTCTTGTGGCAATCAATGAAGCAAAACAAAAGAGATTAACCTACACTTTAAAGTATGTCTGTTATTACCCGAGCGTAACATGCCCGCAACTATGGGGCACCTCAAGTTACGCTTCTTTGAGTGGTGAAATAACTGGAAAGTAAGATGAATAAGAAAATAGACAAGGACAGGTTTACAATTTGGTCTAGTATAATAGTACAAAAGGAACGATTCATAGTATAGTATTGGAGATGAACTTCCTCTGTAAGTATTAATTATGATTTAGGTCAATCTATTTCTGACGTGGCCGCAAAATTAGTCGTTTGTGACTTGTTAGTTTCCCCTCTCACAATCAAGGATTAACATCTTTGGTTCTGGGAGATTTGTTCGTTCTAGATTTAAGTTATTTTATAAATCGGTTGCTGATATAATCAGTCATTTCAGAAAGTTCACGTTAAATATCGAATATAGTAATAATAATTATGTTTTTTGTACGGATATTTAACGCAATTTAATGATCACTTGGGACTATATTTCAAGATAATTTATAATATTGTGTACACCACATGATTTCACTTGATGTCAAGAATAAATAATGTACCATTCGAATTCGGACGTTACGAGATTATTTTTTTATAGCTACCTCGTTGTGTGATATATTTTTAAAATACAGGTCTGGAAGTTTCAGTGACCATCCGTTCACGGCCATAATTTTTGGTGCACCAAATGTTTTAATATAGCATTAAGGTAGCTTGTTAGCTCTGAATAATGAAGAGAATTATTATTATTATTATTATCACCACGTCTTACTACATGTTCGGGCTATACGCACTTACGCTAATGTGTAATGGTAGGATGATTGTGAGATGAAATGGAGGACCTACAGTTTAACGTGGAATCAGAACCACGGTGGAGGTCTGGCATTCCCCACATTCACAAGTTGTGATTAATACATGTATTGTCTGAGGTGAAGGAAGGGTTTGGTAATCAGATAAATCTGTGCTGGGACCGAGGATTGAACCCCTGACCCCAGCACAAAACACTGACACCCTACCTCTAGACCACCAGGCCACCAATTATTTTTATGAACTTGACGGTAAAATATCACACAGATGAGTACAAATTTCTATTCACTGCATCAAACCCTGGTTTTATAAGGGCATTTTGTTCATCCCTAACATATTACTAGCACTTTTATGATGAATAATGAAAAAGTTTATGGTGATTAAAGGTTTTTCCAATTAGTTCATTAAAGTGGCATCCTACAGCTGAGCTTAAGGTTTCGGATTCTTTTATAAATAAAATGAGATATTGTCAGAGGTAAGCCATTTTAACAATCATCCCATGGGTTAAGCCATAATGTGAGTGATTTTAATAAAATACAGTATACCACACAATTCAATACTTTAGTTAAAAACTTACTCCTGAACTCTAAAATCTAAAAGGTTATCAATGTCAATGGCACAGGTATAAAAGTAAATTATGTTGGCAAAATAATGTCACATGAGTTTTCTATTTGTATAGATTGCTTTTAAGTTTCGTTGAAGCATAATGAACGTGATTTATTAAAAAAGATTTAAGTCGTGAGTAAGCAAATAGCTTTATTTTTACAAATAGTAAGTGCGCTTCAACAAGTCAGTTTTAAGTTTTATAGTTATCTACCTAAATAAAGGTAAGATGAATACGATAAGTGTAACTAAATATTTTATAATAATTTTTGCTAAAAGTTAGTCATTTTTAAAAAGTGGAAACTTATTAACGTAAAAGGTATGAAAAAAACTTAAAACATAATCTCGATAGTGTCTTCGTCGTTGTCTGTGCATTTTACAACCTATGTCAAAATTAATTAATTAGTTAGTTTGAAATTGATATGAAAATGGAACCCATTCACATAGTAACAGCCAACCAAAATGGCCATCGCACTTTATTTATGTTCTATTCTATGGGCAAAAGACTAGACAAAGTATCTCAACTATTTGAAATGTGATACATTTTATATGATACGCGCCCCGTAGTTTGAGAAACATTTTTGTAGATTGACGTGGAGTGATGGTAAGTTGTGCTCTACAAGACTTTGCACTATGTTACCGAACCAAACAGTTCCTGTGTCTGTCACACAGACCAAATGGTTCACTGTCAAGTTTGGTGTTCTGTACAAACATCAACATTCTTTAGCCCGAGTTGAAAGAAATGTTTGGCCTATAAACTTTCAAGATCAAAAGGGGTTTTGATTTTTCTTACATGTAGTAATCAATTTAGATAGAAGCTCAAAGATTTAAGTTCTTGAGTTACCTATTCATAAAAAAATTAACTCTATTATTAAATACACACACATATATATATATATATATACTAAAAAAATAATAATATATTTAGCACCACGTCTTACTACCCATTCGGGTTATACGCTTTAAGTACTAATTACGCTAATGGATTAGGAATTGGGAAGGTTGAATTAGAGGAAATGAACCTGCATTTGCGTGGAAGGAGAGTGGAAAACCATTTAGGAAAAACCTCCCCCAGTTCACCCGACCGAGATTAGAACCGCGATCTCCCCGTCCTCAGCAGTCGAGCAGCTCAACACGACAAGCGCGTTAGCCAACTACGCCACCGAGGCGAGTACTACTAAAAAAAAATTTAAAAAATAAATATATGATAATAATTTTATTTCTTGATAAATGTTATAAAAAATGTATTTATGAAACAATTTAATTTCTATGCATATCATACTAACAATACTATATCATTATGTTTAATTATTTTAAACCTAAAATATCATAAAAACAAATACTGTGTTTCTTTAATAAACGTAACCTATCTCGGTGGACACATGGTCTAAAGCGTCACTCTCGCAATAGATTATATTTCCGATGACAGGAAGGTTGTGGTTTGAATCCTTGCTGGGTTAGGTTGTTTTTTCCTAAATTATCTTACAATATTCCTGCGCGATAATAAATGCACACTTGTTCTAAATTCAACGTTTCTCATTCTTAGCTTGATTAGAACATATTCGTACAATCTGAACAGGTAGTAAGACGCTGTGCTATAAATAAATAAATAATAGTTTAATCGACGTTTAACTGACAATACACAATCTATAATGACTTTTAAGCATAATGTATTAGATTTCTCACAACACTATACTAAGTATATTGATTTACTCATTAAATATTAATATTATAAATATCAAGGAATGCAATATAGGACTAACACTAAATAAATGTAAATTAGCTTCAAATTGTATTTCTCTAAATAACGTGAGTTTTCTTATACTTTCATTTTATAAAATAATTCGTGTAATAAATTAATAATTCCACTTTGGTAAATTAATTATTTTGCTAAAAAATTGGTAAAAAATGAGTTGCTTTGTTAGGACAGTTTACTCAATTGCACATTGTAGTTTTATGATAGGCTATTCACTTATAAAAAATAGTAAGTTACAATAACTTTTAGATAAGTTTGTCAAATGTAGTTTTAGCAAGATCTTTTATATTTAAACCCGCCTCGGTGGCGTAGTTGGCTAACGCGCTTGTCGTGTTGAGCTCAACTGCTGAGGACGGGGAGATCGAGGTTTGAATCTCGATCGGGTGAACTGGGAGTTGTTTTTCCTAAATGTTTTTCCACTCTCCCTCCACGCAAATGCGGGTTCACTTCCTCTAATTCAAACTCCCCAATTCCTAGTCCATTAGAGTAATTAGTAATTAAAGCGTATAACCCGAACTGGTAGTAAGACGCGGTGCTAAATATTATTATTATTATTTTATATTTAAATTTAAACTTTAAAGTCATTTCAGGTACACAAAGGGACTAATATATTTGTTCAAGATATATATAGTCATATTGTGTATATATTTTTTTCGAGCTACAAAAAGGGATCCAAACAAAAATTATCTTAACATTTCATTGTTTCAGAAGACTTGTGATTCTTGTGATATTTTCTTTATTTTGGGACGAAAGCTTTGTTCGAGTGTCTAATTGCCTGTTTGATCGTTAGTGTTAGCTCGTGTGCAAACCAAGCTCTTGAAAGGGCGAGTTGGCAGAAAAGACGCCCATTGTGTTCACCCCAAGACAAAAGACAGACAGGGCTGTACTTGACGCTTCTTGGCACCCAACCCAATTATAAACGAATTCGCAGTGCTGTAATTATTCTGCTTAGGGGGCTTGTAAGTGAATAGATAGATTGTCAAATGGTTACTGAGAAAAGCTTGAAACATTATTTCCTTGTATCAAAGAAAATATTACTCATCATCTTAAAGACACAATTTAAATGAGTTTTTTCCCCCTACGCTCGTTAGAGACCAAAGAAAATTGTGTCTCTAATTATATGTAAAATAAATAGTACTTTAAGAATACTTAGCAAAAGAAATGCTATGAGTGCTCCCTACTAATAACAATATAATATTCGCAAGATCTCAATTTGGTTCAACCCTGTTTGCATTTAGGTTGTTGCATCTAGGCCCTTAGGCTGTAAAGTAGGCCAATGTTGAAAGCTATCCGCATCAATAGGCAATTGAATCGAATGTTAGGCTCATCTATTATTATTATTAGCACCACGTCTTACTACCCGTTCGGGTTATACGCACTTACGCTAATGTGTAATGGTAGGGTGATTGTGAGATGAAATGAAGGACCTACATTTTAACGTGGAATCCGAACCACGGTGGAGGCCTGGCATTCCTCACATTCACAAGATGTCTTGTCAGAGGTGAAGGAAGGGTTTGGTAATCAGATAAATCTGTGCCGGGACCGAGGATTGAACCCCGGCCGCCAGCACAGAAGTCTGACACCTTACCCCTAGACAACCAGGTCACCAACTAGGTTCATCTAGTCTTGTTTATTGGTGACGTGACGTCAGAGTTAAATCCAAGAGAGTTTTTATTTTATTGATGGTTGCCAGGGCCCTCTTTATACACAAATGACCCGCTTCAGTGACCGCATAGTCTAATGTGCTAACCTCGCAGTAGGTTAGACTGTAGATGACGGGGAGATTGAGGCTAGAATCTAAGTCGGACGTACTAGGGTTGTTTTTCAAAAATAGTATTCCACTTTTCCCCCCACGCAAATACGGATACACTTCCTATCAATATAAGTTACTAATCCCTTGAGCCATTAGCGTAATCAGTATATAAGCGCATATCCCGAACGGGTAGTAAGATGTGGTGCTAAAAATGTTTGCTGTCACGCTGCGCTAGAAAAAAAAAGTGTTGTTCTTTCTAAGCCCCTTTCTTCCATCCCAATTTTACCCATCCTTGTTATTGAAGCTCTAACTCACTACTAGTTATACCCGAACGCTAACAAGGCTAATAAACCTTACCTTGGAATAACAGAGACAGGCAGAAATAAAAGAGAAATGAAGAAAGAAAAAGTAAACTAAGATAGTCTTGAAGAAGGACTCTTGGAGGGAGAGGAAGGGAAGTTAGAGAAAGGGGGAAGTGTGTGAACCACAAGAGTGTATCTGACGCCTAGTATAAACGATACGCAACAGACCTCTGCCCCCCTTTCGGAAGAATGGGCGAAGTAAAGGGCTACTCAACCCACGAAGCTAGAATAGAAACCTTTTTACAAGAGGCCTACCTACCTATGACCCCCCAAGAACCCTATATTCACACCCCTGCCTCCACCTCTTCATGTCCCACGACCACTAATTGGATTGGACCGAGTCTCTTAACGTGACGTCCTTGAGGAATTATTGGTCCATTCGTTCCTGGGCTGAAGGGGAGCACACCATCTCTGGTTCAGTCCGGTTAGGCTGGATCTGGCCCTTCTTCTCGGCTTAATTTGCGAATGTCGCAGTTGTCGCTGCTGATAAAACACAAAATAATTTCAATGTCCATAGATCAAAAGAAATGTCGGGCATGGATGAAAACAATAATGCATATTTAATTAGTGATAACGTTTCCCCTTGCATTGGTGAAAGCATGGACTAAGTTCTGGGTTCTTCTAGTCTAATTTGCCAAAAAAAAAAAAAAAAAAAAAAANAAAAAAAAAAAAAAAAAATAGGGAGATCAGGGATCTAAACCCAGAAGAGCAATTAAGGGTATGTTTTCCATAGTTTATATTTTACTGATATTAGTCTTATACGCTTAGTTAGAATGCCCTATGTATGGGTGATAAGACGTGGTGAAAAACAAAAGAATATACTGATTCTCCAAAGTAGTCATACTAATAATAGTATAAGAATAGTAATCAACTACATACACTACTACAACAATTAATTTTAGGGTGACAATATCTCCCTGATTTATAAAACAAATAAATGTTGAGTAGATATTTACATAAAGTTGTATAAATCGATGTTTGTTTGGGTAATTCTTACAAATAATATTTACCCCCAAAACTAATCTACATTGTTCCTGCACAGTGTACATTTCACCCTAAAAAAATACGAAAAAATTATTTTCACTTTTGTTCGTAATAAAATGAGATCAGTTTCAAACGAAACAATCCTTACGCTTATAGCAAGTCTTTTGAAAAGGTTTGCACAAGGTTTTCTTTACGTTTCCCTAAAAGATGTAAACAACAAGTTCAATGAGAATAAAATGATTAGGCCTAAGTGAAAGAGAGCGGGAAGTAAAAAAATTAATATTTTTATTATTAATGTAAAATTATGTATTAAAATAGATCTAGTTATGTTTTCCATGATTACAGTAGACGAAATAAAATAATATAAATATTTTCCAGTTCCCAAATACTTCTAACCCATTATCATGCTATATATATATATGTGTATACATATATACATATGTATATGTATATATATGTGTATATATTTATTTATATATACATATGTATATGTATATATATGTATATGTAAATATATATGTATATATATGTATATATATATATATATATATACAATATTTTAAGCTTGATTAAAAAACTTAATAAAGCTTAAAATATGTGTTTTTAAATTTAAGCTAAAATATTGTATATATAGCCATTTTATGATTTATTTAAGCATCCGTTATTAAAAAAACTTTCAATTTATGGGCTTATCAGATATTTATGGATTCGAGATTAAAAAAGTCTTGCTAAAATCTCGGAACTATAATCAACTTTTCAAATCGATTGAAATACTCTTGCCAGAAAAACGCCCTTAGTTTAGTATTTATATTTAATATTACACAATAGTGCCAATGCTCTGAAATGTGTTAACCCAGTAATAAAAAACACGACAGTAAAAGTTAAACCATATTTATTTTGTATTTATTAAATAAATGAAAAAAGTTGCAACTTCAGAAAGAGTTTTAAATTCTATATGATAAATATTTATAAATACTCGATATGATTTTCTGACCACATCAAGGAATACCAAATTAATTATTTGTTTAATTATACTATTATAAAGCCACATGGCTGACTCACTCACTGACATTAATGTTTACCCACTTCCAGATAAGCTAGAAACTTGAAACTTGGCTAACTTATAGCTTCTAGCCTGTAACTAACGGGAAAATTCCAAAGATATAAAAAAAATGTAACCCCTGAAAAAAATTCAAAATGTCTGAGCAACTTTAAAGTCGGTGCGGAACTTTCTTTGGAGGTCTCTTGTGGCTAAACGTTAAGACCTATCAAAAATTAATCTGGAATTACATTAGTTTACATCCATTTGCAAATAAAACTGACTGGTAGTTTGGGGGCGGAGCACCGAGTCTTACATATAGGTCTAGTGTGTAGATAAAAGTCCCAAAATATTCATCCGAAATTAATTAAAATTTCCAAAATCACTTTGTAGGTATTTAATATATTACAATTAAATTACAAACTCGTTTATAATATAGATCTCTTTTTGAAACAAATGACATTATTTAATATATATTTTGTAGTGACTGCCGAATCAATGTGTTAAATTTATTTCTGATTATTTCAACATCAGGAATTTCAGTAACCACAAAATTTTTAGACAATATTTTCGATTATGCTCAAGTAATGCTAATGGTTTTAAGTCACAGGGTCTTAAACTTTTTTTTAATCGTGGTACTTTTTTCCATATTACAAAATTAGAGACCCCACGCAGTAAATACTCTAGTGTGTGAGATCAGAACAAAAATATTGAACCTATTTTTTGGAAAAAATATGTTACGTGCAATTATATTTTAAGGGTGCAGGGGGAAAATGGAGAATGTCACGTTTCACATATTTTCCAGGACCACAAATGTATATCTCAAACTAAATAACTTTTTATTTATTTAAATATGACGAATACCTCACTTAATCATAATCTTAAGTGCATAAAAAAGGTCTTATGATTGTCTAACTGATGAAAGTATAACTTAATATGAATTAAATTTTTACTTTCCCCCTATTTCCCTTGTACACTACATTTATATTAATTACATTTTTATCATTTTTAAACTTTCTTCGTGCAAATAAACATAAGAACATTAGTAGAGGTAACTTTCACAAATTATAAGTACTGTAAAAAGTATATGGGGGGGATGAGTTTGAATATTAGCTCTTTCAACCATTTGAAGCCATTTGTTTATCTTAGTGGATAATATGGATAATTATTAAAATAGTGTGGGTCTAATCATATCGGGCAACGTTTATCTCTGCGATAAATTAAAACAATATAGAATTCAAGTTTGTAGTGCACTATAATTTCAATATTTCAATAATAAATTTAATCACTTATGTCAATGATTACTGCTGTCCCCAGATACTTTTTTAGCGACTCCTTGGAGGAGTCGCGACCCACAGTTAAATAACTAGTGCTTTGAACTACTATCTATCTAACAAAAAATTGCTATGAGGCAGTAACTTTTAAGAACTGTTCCAGTAATCGATTGCAGGGTGTATTTTTAACCACAATGTTTAAAAACCACTTGAGGTGAGTTTAAGTTTGAACCAATGACAAAGATCGGTTTACCATCCCCCGAGAAGGGATCTCTCAATTATTTATTTAAAATATAATTAAGAAATGTTTAATATTTTTTAATTGAAATGTAAGAAAATTAAAACGATTTTAAGGGGATAGTATTTTATTTAGTTTATTCTTGTGTGAAATATAAACATGTTCAGAAGAGAAATGTTTCCGTCCGAACAATGTGATGGTTATAAAAAAAAGAAGAGAGAAATGTTTTCTCATTGATTGTTTTGTAATAGAAGTATGATTTGATTGATGTCGTGAGTGTATTTATGGTAGGGAGGAGGTAATCATTGTCCGTCCTAATGGACCATCTTTCTGATCGTCTTGACACGACTAGAAACACCGCCCGCTCAACTGGAAATCAATTAGTTGAATTAGTTTACTTTTCTATCATGACACATTTCCTGACGACAAGTTTTCGTCGTCTTACAAAGAGGATCAAACACAACAGCTTTCATGACACACTTTATACACGCTAGAGTATATATATATATTATTATTAAAAAAAAGATTTAATCCTTTTGGCCCACCGACAATTTAATTGAATTCAGCTACTGTGACCACACGGGTTAAGGTGTAATCTTTGTCTGATCTGGTTTAGTGGTCATATGAAGGTTAAAGTTTAAATCTTACCATGGTGATTTTTTTTGTCTAGTTTAGTGGTCACATGGAGGTTAAAGTTTAAATCTTACAGGGGTGATGTTTTTTGGGTCTGGTTTAGTGGTCACATGGAGGTTAAAGTTTAAATCTTACAGGGGTGATGTTTTTTGGGTCTGGTTTAGTGGTCACATGGAGGTTAAAGTTTAAATCTTACCAGGGTGATGTTTTTTGGGTCTGGTTTAGTGGTCACATGGAGGTTAGAGTTTAAATATTACCAGGGTGATGTTTTTTTTGGTCTAGTTTAGTGGTCATATAGAGGTTAGAGTTTAAATCTTAACAGGGTGATTTTTTTTTTTGTCTAGTTTAGTGGTCACATAGAGGTTAAAGTTTAAATCCTGCCTCGGTGATGATTTTTTTACCCCCTAGATCTCTTACCAATCCTCCTTCACACAAACGTTTGCATATTTCCTTTCGATTCTCCCTACCACAGCCCCATTCTATCATCGTAATTGAACGGACGAGTAGTATGTTTCAGTGGGAAAAAACCCGCAATGCATCTATTTTGTATTATATACTTCCAAAATGATGGAGTTTTTTTTTGTTTTACTTAACCGTACCTTCCAGTTCAATTCAAGCGGATGTGACGTTGTGTAGGAGATGTCCGCTTTCTACTTGTCCAGTGAGTGAGCTGTTGTGGACCCAACCTCCTATCTCCAACTCACTCAATTATTCATGATTCGGCCATAAAGGGGACGAGAAGGAGAAAGGGGGAAGAGGAAGAGGAGTAGTGGACCTACAATGCACTGCAGTCTGCCCGGAAGCTAGGCAGAGACAGTTGAAAACACAGGCCCGTGGGTATTTTCTTCTGTCAGGGGCGTGGCATGGTAGTAGCCTCATCGGTGCGATGTAGACTTTTAAATCAAATTTCAATTACCTGTAATTTTTATGGACACAATGTTAAAATTAGTGGCGATTTTTATTAAATTTTAACAATAGATTATTATTATTATTATTATTATTATTATTAGCATCGCGTCTTACTACCCGTTCGGGTTATACGCACTTACGCTAATGTGTAATGGTAGGGTGATTTTGAGATTAAATGGAGGACCTACAGTTTAACGTGGAATCCGAACCACGGTGGAGGCCTGGCATTCCCCAAATTCACAAGTTGTGATTAATACGGCCGCCAGCACAGAAGTCTGACACCTTACTCCTAGAACGCCAGGTCACAAATTTAATAATAGAAGTTTAGTTATATATGCTATCATATTTTGTGATGTGGCCTGCATCAGTCATAATGTAGTCGAAAGCATAAAATTCGTTTTAGGAAGGTATATCGGGCCTTGAATCAAATTCGGGTTTACTTACTTACTTCCTCCTTTATGGAATTAGGAACGCGAAAGATCACTAGCGTACCTACAAATGTGATCTACCTAAATGTAATGAAATAGATTTTCATTTAGTAATAATTGTAATCAAAAGTTCCCACCCTTAACGTATTAAAAAAATAATGAATCGGTTTAGAACATAAAATTAAATGCATCCACATGTGTTAGGAAATCTTACCACACACCTGGGTTTTTTTTACAACGATTCTGTGTCGTCAGCTTATACGAGTATTATCTTTCGTTTGATATATCCGCCCCCCTATAGCAAATACTTATGAAACATAACAACTTTGAAAACTCTCTTTTTCTCCCTTCCTTCTAGAACATGGTGCAATCTACAGAAAAATAGAAGCTACAAAGTCAATTTCTTTCGAAATATATACTCAAAAAGGCTTCTTTCTTCATTCTGTTCATAACCTTACAGAGGAATGGTCCGCGAAAGTTTAATCCATGATCCTTTTTTCCGTACACCACCTTACAGAGGAATGGTCCACTAAAGTTTAATCTATGATCTTATTTTCCGTACATCACCTTACAGAGGAATGGTCCGTAATAAATCAATTCCAATTTCCAAATTACGTCCGCGACGCGTTAATCTGCAGTATCGATTGTGCAAATAAAATTATTCAGTATAAATTAATAAAAAGTTTCTACAAATAACACATTTTTCACATATAAGTACCATTAAAACTGGACTCCAACCGAAGACTCCATAACAAAGAAGTATCCTTACAGCTTAGTTTTGACAACGAGGGGCTTCCAACAAAACACTCTGCAGCAGATAACATAAATCTACAATTTGGCTTGACAACGTAAGACTTCCAAAAAAGAATCTGCAAAGAGCACGAAACGTAAACTTTACACTGTTCCCATCATGAGCTAGTTCTAGCAAGTCCATCTCATTACACCCTATATTTTTCAGGTTTGTTCTAATGTTATCCTTCCAGTTGCGTCTAGGTCTTCCGAACGGTTTCTTCCCGATGAGTTTGCCAGTCAATAGCCTGAACAAGGTTCTCTTCTAGATTTTTCCATTCACACTGCATGTCTTTCCCATCGTAATCTACGATAATTGATTATCCTAACAATGTCCTATTAAGAGTATAATGTATCTAACACTTCATTATGTAACCTCCTCCTTTCCCCTGTAACCTCATGTCTCGTGTATTTATAAATCTAAGTTAAACTTTTTTTTAAATTTTGCTTGACTAGAACAATGTTTTAGAAAAAACGCATCTAAATGTTGTAAACTTTTGTTGGCAATTAAGTTTATCATTTGTATATTATCTAACATTGCTACTTAACTGTTTTACAGTTTTAAATACAAAACACATGGAAATCAATCGTACGGTGCACTTTGTTGCTCAATTAAACCTATAACTCTTAAGATAACGCGAAGCTTAATTATATACATTGTTGTATAAACATTTTTGGGTGACCTGGTGGTCTAGGGGTAAGGTGTCAGACTTCTGTGCTGGCGGCCGGGGTTCAATCCTCGGTCCCGGCACAGATTTATCTGATTACCAAACCCTTCCTTCACCTCTGACAAGACATCTTGTGAATGTGGGGAATGCCAGGCCTCCACCGTGGTTCGGATTCCACGTTAAACTGTAGGTCCTCCATTTCATCTCACAATCACCCTACCATTACACATTAGCGTAAGTGCGTATAACCCGAACGGGTAGTAAGACGCGGTGATAATAATAATAATAATATTTTGACCACCTCATTTACCCTTAAGTTTGACTATAGTTAGTAAAATATTGATTTTATAAAATAATATTAAAAATATTTTTTTTATTTTTTAGATTCCTACAATTTTGAAATCATAATTTATATCGTATCTCAAAAGATTACTGAAGTATGATTAAAATTGGAAATTCTCGGATATGTAAAGCACACTAAAAGTTATTTTCAATAGAAAATGAGATGTGCCCTTTTATTTTTAACGCTAAACAGTGCCTAGATACGGATTTTAATCAACATCGTTAAGGCAATTAACCCTTTTTATTTGGCGTGGAAACAAACGGTTATTTTCAAGAATTTTTACTGTGTTGTAATTTTCTTTACAGAAACGGTTTGTTCAAGAATAGAATTATTATTATTATTATTATTAGCACCGGGTCTTACTACCCGTTCGGGTTATACGCACTTACGCTAATGTGTAATGGTAGGGTGATTGTGAGATGAAATGGAGGACCTACAGTTTAACGTGGAATCCGAACCACGGTGGAGGCCTGGCATTCCCCACATTCACAAGATGTCTTGTCAGAGGTGAAGGAAGGGTTTGGTAATCAGATAAATCTCTGCCGGGACCTGGTATTGAACCCCGGCCGCCAGCTCAGAAGTCTGACACCTTACCCCTAGACCACCAGGTCACCTACCTTCAAGAATAGAAGCATGTTTATTAAGCTATACTGTTTATATACACACCTCCTATATAATTATAACAGTGACCAAATATCGATAAAATTGATATTTTTAAATAGATAATTGCTGATTTCACAACAAAGAATAAGAAAATGTAACAATCAATAAACATCGCTACATTATCTTAAAAGGAGTGTTGAAAATATTAACATAAAAATTTCACTTGTTCTCGAGAAAATTGATATTTCCGCAAGACCTGTCCGGTAGCTAGTGCCATCTACGGTTTCAGTGACCCTCCAGCCCACCATCCCACAAAACAAGTTTTAGACTTGCACTCGACAGGGGCAAGGGCCTTAAAAGAAAATTTTGAAAAAAAATTATTTTTTTTCTCTTTTTGCCTCTAAGTAATCTACCCTTAGTTTTAAGGTTAACGAGTGACCTGGTGGTCTAGGGGTAAGGTGTCGTACTTTTTTGTTGGGGGTCCGGGATTCAATTCCCCGTCCCTGCACAGATTTATCTGATTACTAAACCCTTCCTTCATCTCTGACAAGACGTGCATTAATCACAACTTGTGAATTTGGGAAATGCCAGGCCTCCGCCATGGTTCGGATTCCACGTCTAACTGTAGGTCCTCCATTTCATCTCACAATCACCCTACCATTACACATTAGCGTAAGTGCGTATAACCCGAACGGCTAGTATAATGCGGTGCTAATAATAATAATTTTAGGGCTAAGTAGATAATTTCAAAAATCCCTCTGGGGAGCCCTATGAAAACCCTAAATACTGAGTTTTAGCCTGATCGGTAAAATGATTAGGCCAGGATACAGAAACGCAGACAAACGGCATTTCAGAAATAACTAATTCGGGTTCAAGGAGTCATAATAATCCCATAAAAATCTTAAATTTGATTTTTTTGATGATCAAAGAACTTTCTTTCTTCAAGGGGTAGCAAGAAACTAAAATAAATAATTTAAAAAAAGCTTCAAAATATTTTTCTTGACACATAAATGTAATATTTCAACAGATTATGTTAACAGCACACGGTTATGTTAACTCCTTTGAATGTATGGCATGTCTTGGTTGTTCTATCGTGTACGCTTGCTACAAATGGTCAGATAAAACACATTTCGTAAAGTATGACAAGAAAAAAAATGTATATAACATACTTCTTGTTAGTGGTTGTCCTTAAAAAGAACAATTAAATGCACGATCTACATTTTCACAGGGAACAATGCGTTGAATAATACGAAACCATATTTCATATGAAAGTGAGAGGTATTAGAGCTCTTAAGATTAAAAGTGATTATATTAAAGCTAAAAATTTATGAGAAAAAAGTCATATATTAAGAGGATAATTTGTTTTTCGCGTTTTGTACAGAGTAGGCTTAAAAATACGTAAAGCACTGCAATGAATAAAACATGTCATGCGTTTAAAGGAGTTTAACTCTGTCAAATTCAAAAATATATGTTTTCAACTTTTTAAAAATATTTTGTATAGTAATATGACATAATATTTTTTAAGAGTTAAATTAATATTTATTTGTATTCAATATTATTAAAGCCTTTTGATATTGATTTGAGATATTTATCATACACTTTGTAAACCCCCTGATTATATCAGTACACGATAAATTCTATGAGCGAGAGTGAAAGGACCCCCTAGTCTTACTGAGAAAGGTATTTTCACATAACCTCCAGGGTTCTTTTAGATGTCACAATTACGTAACATCGGACCCACGGCTTTACTTTCCCTTCAAATCAAAATGTACTACGGATTGTTCTCTCTCAAGAAAGATCCGTCTACCTCAGCTGGGTTTTGAACCCATGAAATTTGGGTCTTGAGGCGATCACTTTACCCGGGGGACTACATTTATTCTGCTGATCTCATATATATATATATATTAATACTATAAATAGGTCCCGGTGGCACATATTTATCTGATTGCCGAACCATTCCTTCACTTTTGACAAGACGCGTATTAATCACAATTTGTGAATGTGTGGAATGCCAGACCTCCACCGTGGTTCGGATCTCACGTTAAGCTGTAGGTCCTCCATTTCATCTCACAATCACCCTACCACTAGAAGTTAGCGTAAGTGCGTATAACCCGAACGGGTAGTAAGACGCGATGCTGCTAATAATAATAATAATAATACTATAAATAGAATACATATTAATTTTATTTTTCGAATATATATATATATATATCACATACACAAACACACACATATATATAACCAGTAAACGAGCCATTGTACCATATAATTTTATAATAAACAAGACAATTTTACACAATTAACTAATTTTGTTAATTAACATGTATACAATTTTATAGCTAAGATATATGAGAGAGAGTGTGTATAAATGAGGTAGTGGCCTATAATAATAACTATTATATATATATATATATATATAATTCTATTTTCTTGTCTATCCTCTATAATAATGGGAAAAACGAGAAAATAGCATCTTATTGGATATGTATTAAGGGTTTGTCCGTTTTGGATCCATGACCAGGTACAGAGGGACAGACAGAATTTTAAAATCTATTTTCATCGGTTCGGGTTCACATAAAACGTAGAGATGCCTCATAATCTCGAGATTGAATTTTTTTTCATTATTACAATACTTTCTCTTGATATGAGAAAGTAAATAATTGTGTCTGATGCTGCATGTTTTGATACGTGGCTGCTAATTTGCAGCCCCTAGAGGGATTGTGTGTTATGTTCCCAAGTTGTTTAGCTGTGTAGCGTCTGTAGTAGCTATCGTTGTATCGATTGCCCGGCCAGCGTGCTCTACACTCTGTAGTTTTATTTCCTCGCGGTGTAGGAGGGGGAAAAAGAGAGAGACAGAGAGGGGAGGATAAAGAGGACATGAAGAGAGGGAGGGAGATTTATTGAGAGCCGCGCGCGGCCCAGCTGAGGCTCGCAGTCCACGGTCTACCACCCTCGCGCGAACGCACGACAAACCGTACTACTTACTACACCGCCCGAGAAAGCGTTTCAATCCATTTACGTTACGTTGCGCAGTGAATGGCTTTCGAACTCACCAGAGGGGGTCTAATAGTACGCACAGTTAGACATACAATACAATCAATAATATTATAGGGTGACCTGGCGGTAAGGTGTCAGACTTCTGTGCTGGGAATCCGGGGTTCAATCCTCGATCCCAGCTCAGACTTATCTGATTGCTAAACCCTTCCTTCACCTCTGACAAGACGTTTATTAATCACAACTTGTGAAAGTGGGGAATGCCAGCCTCCGCCGTGGTTCGGATTCCACGTTAAACTGTAGGTCCTACATTTCATCTCACAATCACCCTACCACTACACATTAGCGTAAGTGCGTACAACCCTAATGGGTAGTAAGACGTGGTGCCAATAGTATTATTAATAATAATAATAGTGTAAGAGGACTTTGGTAGAAAGAAACTTTAAGGAATACAAAATAAATATCAATACTCTTACTGTCTATAAAAACGGATGGATGATGATCACATTATTTGACGTCAAAATAAGTAAAATTGGCTCTAATAAGGTTCTTTCAAAGAAAATTGTATTGTACTTAGTCACAGGCATAATTTATTGTGCACTAGAGTGCCTCTCTTATTATCCATATAAGGGATTTTTTTTACATCCAGTACTGTTTCTAGCCCATGGCCTGGGTCACTATTTTATTCAAACCATATATTTCCCACTACCGGCTTGTTAGGCCTGTCGTAGCTTCATATGTCTTATAATCTAACTTAAGACTAGGACAGGCACAACAACCAGTCCCCGGATGTTAATTCACCACTGTGAAAGGGTAGACCCACAGTTCACCTATGATACATTTTTCGGCAATGCTGGGAATCAAACCCGGAACCATAGAAGTCAGTCTAATATCTCCAATCAAAAGTAATGGTGGAGTTTCCCCAACACTTTTCCCAACAATTTCTAGCATATTTAACGATTACTTTTAGCATCGCGTCTTCTTATTTGTTCAGGCTATACGCATATGTACTAGTTACTCTAATGATTTAGGTATAAGGAAGGTTGAATATAGAGGAAGTATACCCGTATTTGCGAGAAGAGAGAGTGGAAAACCATCCTTAGCACCTCTATAGGAATAAAAAAAAATATCTCCCGGTCGTTGGCAATTTAGTCTATTGGGAGAATGACGTCCAAGGCTTTGCGGCCACCGAAGCAGCTCATGTTTAACTGAAATTTACCGTTTAACTAGATGGTTTTAACTTGCCGGTTTTGTAGCATACCACGCGTTGAGTCTTACTATCCATTCAAGGAATCCATAAATTGAAACTTTATTTTCACCACTACGCCTCTCTATACTGTTGAGTCTTAGGCCTATACGTAATTTATGTATAATATCATCATTATTATTGTTATTAGCATCGTGTCTTAATACCCGTTCAGGCTGTACGCACTTACACTAATGTGTAGTGGTAGGGTGATTGTGAGATGAAATGGAGGACTTACAGCTTAACGTGGAATCCGAACCACGACGGAGGCCTGGCATTCCACACATTCACAAGTTATGATTAATACACGTCTTGTCAGAGGTGAAGGAATGGTTTGGCAATCAGATAAATCTGTGCCGGGACAGAGGATTGAACCCCGGGCCCCCAGCACAGAAGTTTGACATCTTACCCCTAGACCATCAGCAGGCTGGTCTAACACGAGAGTGACGCGTTAGACCATTTGGCCACCGAAGCGGATGTGGTTGGGATTATGACCCATACTATCCCATCACTGGCAGATCATACCATAGGACAGGGTTCGGCCACCTTGTAGTAGTGTTGTGCGGAAGTAATATTGCAAAGTAGCTCAGCGTGACAACCAACCTAAGCCTACCCAAATAGTTTATAGTTTCATACTAGTTAACTAGAACAACTTTTAAGACAAGTTTAATTTTATCCTGTAAAATGTAAATATAACAACATGTTTCTAAATCTAAAATATTAAATAAATACTGCCTCATAATTAGTCAATATTTTAAAATAAATCAGAGTTATTACAAAAGTTATGAATGTGTTTGGCAAAATTTAAATTCTGAAGATAATATTTTGAAATTTTGAAACAAAAAGATAGAATTATTGAAAGATAAAACACGTTGTTATTAAAATCATTACTTTCATCAATGGTTTTAATTAAAAATAAAGCTTCTATATTATTTTTATTCAAAACGCTCGGTAAGCCATTGGAAATTGTTCCGCGTGCCACTCTTGACACGCGTGCCATAGGTTGTTGACTCCTGCTATAGGAATTTGACATAATCTAGTCCATGGACCCATCGGTACGGGTTAGTTTATTTCCCATTACTTAAAATTCTCAAATGTATTTTTACAAATGATTTTAGGAAAACAATTTTATTTTGCTATTCTACTACATCCTATCAAAATATAGTTGTATTGCATTCGATATGAAACATTCCAATAAATTTAATCCATACGTTGTTATTACGCCTTCACAACCCATAATTATATAGGTCCATGTAAATTGAGCGGCTTGTAAAGTTTAGGGCGTCAGCTATATTATTGTGTGAAGTTTCGGTCTCCTCCTTCAAACATTGGAGCTATGTGGTGGACACAGAAAATTGAATTATATGGTAGAATCGTCTAGTTTCTAATTGATGAAGGCCGTTAAAAACCCCCGACCCCCTCACCCTCTTAGTTGAAGGGCGTTACTGCGACGCGCCGTGTTTTACAACCAGACGAGTGATGTCGAACCGCGATTAGGTATCTGGATGCAAATGATTCGAGTTTTGACGTCGCCCTTAACGGTGTTGTGTATTCGTTCGCGTGTCGTGACTTTCTTAGGCAGAGTTAATGGATAAAGGAATTGATTTGGGAGAATATGATGGTACAGTTTGAGTTATGTCTTTATTATAAGAACTATAATGTCTTAGTTTTTATTCATGAACCATTTGTAAATTTGATAGTGCTACTGAAAATGTTTATTGGTTCGTTCTATATATTATGAACACTTCGTTTACCCTAAGAAGTAGTAAACTTATCTTGCATGGGTCCAATATGGCGCTGCTCATAGTATAGGACAGTAGTGTAGTCCATCACGGAAAAAATGCTTTCTTTCAGGATAGACTTAGCATACAGTGAGAATCTATTTGGGTTCTGTATAGTTTGAGGTTCTGTATAGTTAGAGGTTCAGTATACCTTGAAGTTAATTCCCTGAATAATACACAGTTTAAAAAAATTTGTACAAAATACTTCTTCAAGATCAAAAAAATAGGTTTGTAACGATGTAAAACTACTTTAAAATCATTTAAGAATGTATGATTTTTCAAGACTGTATTGTTAAAGCTCGCCAAATAAAACGTGAATGTATTGCTATGTAAAATCCTATCTTGACTTGGCGTGATGTCACGGGTAGACAAATTCCTTATTTTTAACCAACTACGGCAAGAACCAAAATAGTTAAAGCTATAACTAGTAGTAACAAACTTAAATATTTAACTCTTATGAATTTCTGTCGTGTTCTATTTTGTCAAGGCTTATATAATGATTTACACTTATTATTCTAGATTCAAACTTGACAAGACACACAAGGAGTAGAGATGAAAATTATTTGGTAATTTTCCCACACTGGTGGCTTGTGAACCAATAGGTAGGGATTGTGGCTATGTTGGTGGAGGTGGTACCTAGATTACATTATAATTGTGTATAAAGCCATTAAATAGTGTTTTTATTGGTGAATGGGGACCAACACTCAAGCTAACCTTAAATTTATTTTAACTATCTTTTTGATAATATATATAAATTAAACCCGAACTAATAATGAATATAAAAGATTAAATTTATCTACCCGCCTCGGTGGCGTAGTTGGCTAACGCACTTGTCGTGTTGAGCTTGACTGCTGAGGACGGGGAGATCAAGGTTCGAATCTCGGTCGGGTGAACTGGGGGTGGTTTCTCATAAAAGGTTGTCCACTCTCCCTCCACGCAAATGCGGGTTCAGTTACTCTAATTCAACCTTCCCAATTCCTAATCCATTAGAGTAATTAGTACTTAAAGCGTATAACCCGAACGGGTAGTAAGACGTGGATGCTAAATATTATTATTATTAATAAATTTATTTGTACAATTTTCAGATCATTAAATCCGAAGAGAAATGTTTGTATTCCTAGATTGATAATAACATCAACATTATCTGGTCTACCTCAGAACCAACATTAGTAGCATGATCGACCACCAAGCGCTTTAGTTGAAAGGCGAGTCTGAAAAATTGTTGGAATCACCATTATTAATTTATTTGAATTCATTTTCTGGAACCTTTTTTCACAAACTAAACTAATTGGAAATTTTCCCAAACGAAAAGTTGTCCATTTAACATTGTTTAAAAGCTGGTTTTTAATTCAATCCAGGTAAATGACAGAGCATTTAAATAGGATTGAAGTTCCTTCTCTTATGATACAAGATAAACTCGTGTAAGTTGATAATAGCCCCAATGAGACGTAGAATGCGCTATACTATATCATAAATTTCGAGACAGTTTCATCTGATAGCTTAGCTCAGTCGGAAGCGTGTCTGTCTACTGAACTAAGGGTCCCGGGTTTGATTCCTGGCATGGTCTAAAAATTAATCATTGATGAAATGTGGGTTTCCACGTTCACAGTGATGAACTAACTGCTGAGGGATGGATGTTGTGATTGTTCTAGATTTAAGTATTGTGCTGATGTACTCAGTCGGTTCAGAGAGTGCACGTTAAAAACAGAGGTAAGACACATTATTAGATTATTATTATTAGCACCGCGTCTTACTACCCGCTCGAGTTATACGCACTTACGCTAATGTGTAATGGTAGGGTGATTGTGAGATGAAATGGAGGACCTACAGATTTAACGTGGAATCCGAACCATGGTGGAGGCCTGGTATTCCCCACATTTACAAGATGTCTTGTCAGAGGTGAAGGAAGGGTTTGGTAATCAGATAAATCTGTGCCGGGACCTAGGATTGAAACCCGGACCCCCAGCACAGAGGTCTGACACCTTACACCTAGACCATCAGGGCACCCACATTATTAGACTAGACCATGATTTTTCTCGATTATACATGGGTATAGCTCTGCACAATCACATTTTCTCTATAAGTACAAGATTATAATATTGAATTATTATTAATATCATTAAAATATATTTTATTATATTTTGAATTATTTTACCTTAACCTGGAAAAATTGTCATGCATCATCTGTTTAAATATGGCTGGGACTAAAAACTTTTATTCAAGCGTTCATATCTTAATGTAATCTCTGTGAAAAACTTTTTACAAAATAATATTATAATTGTCCCGCCCTTGTCAATCTGGGTATGAACCGAACTGTAAGCAGATAGCTATCGATAAAAAAAAAAGTAGTCAACAAATAATCACTATTAAAGTAGTTTTGATTGAAAATGTATTTCAAGTATGGCATCATGACAATAAAATACATTTAAAATATGTGAAAATATTATTAACAACATACCAAAAAAGACTAAATTGCGTATCAAGAACTAATACATGCACACAAAATACTAGAATAGAAGAACATTGTTTCATTTATTGTTTCTAACATTTAAATAATAAATAAAATATAACTTAAATACCCTGTTTACGGTTTAGTCTAATAATTTGCACAACCTCTGTACTTTTTTTTTTTTAAAGTCCATCATTCTGTTTCACTCTCCTATCAAACAATTAGTCGCCATCGTTCGAAGAACATTCACTGTGTCCACAGCATCAAGTCCCAGGCTTTTCATCGTGGGTGCACTTGAGCAAAGTGTTGTTGGTGTAAATGGCACGGACACGTGTATCTCACGACACTCCAGTGTGCACAAGAAGCGTGCGTGGCCTGACGTGCTTGTTTTTGCGGTACACGAGGGTGATTTCAAGTTGGTAGCGAGCGCTGTTTGCCTCCAGCAACACTTGTCCGAGCGTCGTCACCACTTGCGGTAACATGGAGGCTTCTTTTTGTATCAAACACTCGGATGGAAGAGGATACTCTAGTAATTATTGTATGAGCTTTATGGAAATTTAGCACTTAAATATATATGTATATTTATAACTATAATCCACTACTAATAGAGTAGTAGAATGTTATTAATTTCATAATTTGTGTCTCAAAAAATATGTTTGTATTTTCTAAAAAATCTTTTCTATGAAAATTGGACCTTGTGTTGAGATATTTTAAGAAAATTTACCTTTGTGTGTATATAAGAGTAGAAAATCCTTAATATAGTTTTAATGTATATATTTATTTATATACAAATATATTTAACAATTATAAATTGTATTTATGTATATATATTTAACTATATATAAATATATATATCTAACTATATTTAACTATACATAAATATATATTTATATATTTAACTATATTTAATTATACCTAAATATATATTTATATATTTAACTATATATAAATATATATATTTAACTATATTTAACTATACATAAATATATATTTATACATATTTATATAAAATACAAAGTATTAAAATAAAACTATATTAAAGATTTTCTACTCTTATATACACTTAAAGGTAAATTTTCTTAAAATATCTCAACACTAGGTCCAATTTTCATAGAAAGGGCCTCTTAGAAAATACAAACATATTTTTTGAGACACAAATTATGAAATTAATAGAATTCTACTGCTTCATTAGTAGTGGTTTATAGTTACTGATAAGAGAGTATATTAAAAGTTACATTTTCATGTAGCATGAGCTGTATTATAAATACGTAAAAGTAGGTCAAGTAGCTTTTATATTGGTCAAATGAGGGCATTTCTATAAAATTTAAATTTATGCCTATGTTTAGGCACACAATACGTATATTAGTGTATAAACTGAAATAGTAGTAAAACGCGTTATTAAAAAAGGACTAAAAATACCCGAAACTGTAATAAGACGTCTAGCATGAGGAAAACTGTAATTCAACTTCTTAGATTGGCACTTTAAAATGTCCATTCCTCAAGTAATGTTTTACAAATTCAAATTTTAATAATCTTCTATAAGTGTTGGGTAATATTAATTACTTATTACACGCATTTAATGCATATACAAGTATAAGTGACGTATATCTTTAATATTGCTAGTGCACGATACAAAAAAATTTGTTTGAATTCCAGATAAAAATTATTTGAATTTCTTAGCATATAGTTTGTTTGTTGTTTTACCTTAAAATAATAGAAATAATATAGTATTTGTTGTATTTTTATATTTAAAAAAACATTTAAAATACGCATTTACTTTAAATCTCTTAGTAAATATATGTAAAACTTTTTTTTATTACGTTCCCTTTAATTTTGGTGGTCTCGTTGTTGCTAACCTTGTTAGTTTAGACAAAGGTAACAATGAAAGTAAATTGAAAATAAATTGGAAAACTTTATGTTGCCAAATCTAACACATTTTACTTGATTTGAAAGCCCTTACCAACAGGTGAGAGCAAAGCACTCTATCTCACATTTAACAATATAAATATATAACTCTATATATACATATGAATAATATGCATGTATATATATACAAACATACATACATACATACATACATACATACATACATACATACATACATACATACATACATACATACATACATACAGTAAGTGATAAAGACATCTTACAAAATTACTCTAAAAAATATAAGTATATTTATGTATTTTAAATGTTAATTAAATTTTAGAAACCAAACGTTAAAAATATACTGAAGATGTATATCTTTACGTTCCCATCCGAAGCATAGTTTGCTATCTTAAATTATTTTTCTACTAAAAATAAAATATCCTTCTATTTCATCGTTAATAAAACTCTCCAAACTTAATTTAAATATTTTTAGAATAAATACTATTGTTATTTTAAAATGTGTAACATTAAGTTTTTTAAATCTTTAAAAAATAGTCAACTTGAGGGTAAAATGTTTTAAATCTGATTTTAATTCCTCTCGTTTTATTTCCTCTCAGTGTGTTTTATTATTTCTATTTGATGGCAACTTAGTCACGAAGTAAAGGCGTTAAAAGATAAAGGTGCATTGTTTAAACGTTTATGATTTGCTCAGCATTAAATACTTGAAGAACCCTTTTCTTTTAAAGAAGTTTATTTTACGGATTTACTGAATACTCTGTAAAATTGAATACAGTAAAAACACTATAAAAGCTTCAAATGCCTGGAGGTATTTTCCGTCATCCAATAGAATAACAGACCCGTATACTGGCCAATTAACATTTACATGAGAATCAGCTCAGAGGTATGGCAAGATCGGCTTTACACCCTCTTATAGGGAGTCAAACGTTGGATATATTTGGAAGTAGCTCAGTTGAGTACTTCACAAACAAAATAGTATCCCTTCTAGTTAATGTTTTTGAAATTAAAAAAGCCTATGTGCAGTTCTGTATTCAAAGAGGATTAATCTAAAAAAAATACACAGAGAGATACATTAAATTAAGAATACATTCGGTGGATCTATAACTAAACAAAATATAGGATACTTAAAAAAGGGTTGCATTGTCAATGTAATAAAAAGCTCGCATTAGATATTAATCTTTAAAAAAAAGATGTCATTAGTTTTAATGTTCTACTTTAATTAGTTCAAATATTAAAAAACGTAGGCCTATTTCATATTTAAATAAACAAACATGCGGCTAAGAATGTGTTAATTATTTTAACGATAATTTTTTTAAAGCCCCATATCGTTTCAAAAATGTATATGTGTGTGAATATTAATAAAAATCGTTTTATCAAGTAACATGGATAAATTTTAAAACATTTAGCTTCAACATATTTATAGTTGTGTTTATGAATATGCTCAATTTGTATTTTCATTTTATCTTAGTACCCGTTAGGGTTATGAGCACGCAATAATTACGAGGCACCCACCTCGGTGGCGTAGTTGTCTAACGCGCTAGTCATGTTGAGCTCGACTGCTGAGAACAGGGAGATCAAGGTTCGAATCTCGGTCGGGTGAATGGGGGATCCACGCAAATGCGGATTCACTTCCTCTAATTCAACCTTCCCAATTCCTAATCCATTAGCGTAATTAGTACTTAAAGCGTATAACCAAAACGGGTAGTAAGACGCGGTGCTAAATAATAAAATAATAATAATTACGAGGCTTATTAGAATAGTATTACTAAGGTAGATTTTTAATTGGAAATGTACCCGAGTATACGTTGGAGGAAGAGTGGAAAACATATTAGTAAAAAAATACCTTAAAATAGAAAATTCCATAAATAGAATAATATGTTTTGAGAAAAAAACATGGTTTGAGAGGATGGCAAAATACGTTTTGGAAAATAAACTCATCTAGAGTGTCTTTCCAGGGTTTGAACTAAAGCCTTCTGGGTCAGAGTCTATATTACTATACAGTACACCTTTGCACTTATAAAAGTAGTATTAACAATATATTTAATTTATATCCACTCATAACTTCTAATAATCTTTGTTCCAAGTCGTACCCTCCACCTACTTTGGCCATTCGCATTCTCTGCCCACTAAAAGGAACCCTTACCCCGATCCAATACTTAGTGATGAAACACCCCTCCCAGCGAATGCGTAAGAAGAGGGGAATGTAAAGGGAGAGCCTCACCCCTAAGGACCTACCCCAACTCGACACGATCATATTTCCCGCTCAGCGTTTCCCCCTTCATCGTAACCATCCCTGAGAAGTTCTCGTCTCCATGGGGTGGCCATCGTTTAACTGGCAGGTGGTCGATGAGTTGAAGGTTCCTTTCGATCCATCGAATATTTCCGTTGATGAATATTCTTTTTTTTTGTTATGGTTGTTGATGATATTCTTCATATCTTGGAAGATACCGTTTTCTAAGTTGAACAGGCCAGATTTAAATTAGGGTAACGAATGTTTTTATTTTGGTGCTCTACGGGATTCCCCAAACGTCTACAGCTAATGGCACGTGAAAGAAAAACTAAAGGAAAAAATCTTCTAAAAACTTACATATTAATGTTTTATAATTCACCTGTAATATATTTTACCAATTCACCATATCACAAATTAATGTATCTGTAATCTTGTTTAAAAAAATTAAAATAAAAGGCAGTTTTAGATCAATTTATTAATCTTACATGAGCTATATTCATTCAAGTTGATTTTTAAGTGTTCAGATTAGCTGCTATGGCATTTCCGACACTGTCCATCAGCGCCTAATATTATTATTAACTTTTTTCCTAGCTAATCGAACGATTTATAATTTAAGGTTCAATACAGCTACCATACAATGATCTAAAATTATTGTTATCTTACTAATGTTTTAAAATTAAATTTAGATGATGTGGGTATTTATATAAATAAGGAACTTTTGTACTGACAAGGAATATATATAAAAAAATAGATCCACATTTTTTAAAGGGTCAAAGTTTTAACATTGAACTGCGTATTGATCTTTAAGTAAATCGAAGGTGTAATCAGATATGAATGTCTAGTTTAATAGCTTTAAACAGAGTATAGTGTAAACGCAACTAAACCCAAACATACGAAACTTGATTTCTTTAAACGTTTACAGTCTCAATAACTCACTCAATTAATATTAAGGCAGTCAGTAACTTTAAGATAATCATCATCAAAAAGATTTGATAATTCGTGTTTACTAAGCACAATCTAAAAAAGCTCTTAAGATATTCTTGTCAATACAAAACTTTGAGTACGTAGCCCCTTTTATTTTGTAGGCCTATACATCCGAATTTTAAAAAACTAATGTAAGTTAAGTAAACAACATCTTCTTTAATAAATTTAATGTGGGCATATCTCTTAGAAACAGTTGGATATCTCATCTTTGATATTTTTTCTGAAAGCAAAAATTTGAAAATAATCTAGTAATGATACTGTGAACTTTATTTCTTCACATAGATGGTTTTCTTCTATGAAAGAGGACGATTATTTTTCATTCAACATGGGTATCATAATATCTCGTTAGATATTTATCTAGTAAAATATAAACAAATCTTAACTGTAGACACTGTTAACTAGTGTCATCTATATAATTTTTCTTTTAATAACGAAAATACATGTGAATTCTACATTGTAAAATTCTTTAAAATAGTACGGAAGCTTTAATTCAATATATACTAGTTGTATTATTTTGAGTGTGACAATGAACGCTCGAGCCATATAGAGTAAAGTAACTATTATTGTTTAATTTAATAGGGTGGATGAAAAAGAATTCCAATATGCTCATGATAAAAACTACTTTTATTTTTCAAGCTCTCATACCTTCAGCTAGTCCCAATGAAAACATTTCAAGTTGATGAGCTACTTATGGAAGACCTTTTCATCGAATCTATAGATAGAATACGCAATGTCCTATTGTACACATGGATTGGATACACTCGAAACGAAACTCAAAGCCACTACTTTATATTTTTCATGTTATTTCAGGTGTGTCTTCATTTGAAATGGTTTCTATGCGTTCTATAAATATCCGTATGAAATTCTGGTCCGAATGTTAAGATCCCTTTTCGATAAAAGCACGCACCTGAAGCTAAGGGTTTGAACCCATCTCCTCTTCCCACGCTGAATTTATAACCGTTCGTCCCGACTGCCCATCCGAACGATAGTAGAGAAAGAAAAACATATACATAGGGGTTGCAGGGGAAAATGTATCCACGAAGGCAATTTGCGAGTTGAAATATCACCTTCTAAGTGATGGCCTGTCTTCATCTCCCACCTCACTATGGGCTACGAGTCCCTCCCATTTTAGTTAGAAAATGGGAAATGAAGGGTGTAAGGTTTTGTCTGGGGAAGATCTCCCGCCAACCCTCCAGCCCCTCCTACCCTGCTGTGATGTTATTTGTCACGACCTGGAGGTTTGAGAATAATACCGTGCAAGGAAGGGACGTGGAGGAAAAAAACAACAAAGTGTGAAGAATCACGTTAACTTAGTCTGGGTGGGTTGCTGCATTCAAGGTAGGAATAAAATACAAATAAATGGCAAGGTACTTGAATTATACATATATATATATATATATATATATTATATCATTTATAGGTTTTCAATTGATAAACTAAATGTGATGGACACGTCCATAAAGTGTAATTTAAGCTAATCTATAAAATATTATTACTCTGTGATTTGAATGGAATAATTTTAATCAACTGAAAATATAACTCACATCATTGGTTGAATAATTAAACGCGGCACTTTAGTGTAGGACAGGATTACCTGTAACGGGCAGATCAGGGTTTGAGCACAGGACGAATTTAATGTAAGTAATTGCGGATGAATTTCATCTAAAATTCTATTGTTTCTCATCAATATGCCATTAGAGTAATTAATATATGCATAATTTTGAACGTGCGCCAGGCCATAGTAAAACTACTGAGAAACTAAAGTGGAAAGGCTTATACCAATGTCTCTCCAAAAAATCTATAGCAGCCACTAAAATAAAATTAATAGTATTTCAGTACTATTCAATGATTACTTTACCTTTTTTTGGATACAAAACTAATCGGTTTTAAAAAAACTGTATATTTATCAAAAAGATTAAATGAGCTAATAAACGATTATAATACATGAACTGAATTAAAATGTCATATTGGTGGGAAAAAATCAAGCACAATATGGGATGTTTTAATTTATTATTTAGTATTTTAGGATTAATTGGGCAATATTTTTATGTGGCACTTCTAATTAATGTACGCCGAATGAGTGGGCACGTGAGTTATGGCGTCAGACTGGTCTGGACCTCTTATTTTTAAACCTGGGAGCAAATTCACAACTCATCTCGCACACCACAAGTTTTACCAAAACAGAGCTTATTTTGAAAGGTTTCTGAGTCAGTGGAGCGTTGTTTAGCTTACGACTGAGTTTTTAATCTGACAACACTGGAAAACCGATGACGTACCAAGGGATTGAGGCGACGGAATAGCACAGCGTGCCACTGTACAAGATAGGTAAACGAAATTAAATATTATTATTGTCTTGATTGCAACATGTAATACGATTTTTTTTTGTTTTATCAGGAAACTATTTGTTATAAACTAAATTTGTTGTCTCAAAATTGACTCAGACTACGTAAGTATTATTCAAACGTTTGTTTTTTCAATAGCTACTTAAACTCATTCGTTAGCATGCTTGTCAATAACGCTTGAAGTCCTCAGCTCCATTATAATATTTTAATTTTGTCTGAGTAAAATAAAGAAAAAATGAATTTAGTACAGCTCTTTTGTTTTCGCAACTATTTTTAAAACATAAATATGGCCTAAAGATGTTTCACTATACAAATAATAACTAGCTTTCTTAGCCTTATTTTAAAATGTGTACATTTTTATGTCATAAAACTCAATTAAATTTTAAATAATTACCTATAAAACAATTTCAAAGTTAATCTAATATTTTTAATTTGTCTTGTTTAATTATCAAAGAAGAATATTGGGGTAGTCTACGCTGGCTCTAATACCTTGAATATTTACATAAACATATTTAAAACAAATTACCTAGAACTGAATTCGAACCTTGATATCCCCCTTAACTTGTCCACAAAATGAGGAATCTAAAGGATAAATGATTTTTATAGCACTGTGTCTTACTACCCGTTCGGATCATACGATAAAGATAAGGAAAAGTAACGATACAGAAAGAACGTAGCAACATAATTAAATATTAGTAAGAGTAGGGAATAAATCCTACATCAAGAAGGTGAGGCTGAGTTAAAGAGTTAGGTATAGACTGGATAATCTCAGCATTGAACACAAACTGTACAGTGGTCAGCAGGAGGAGAGGGTGCGAAGCCACATTGTAAAATATATTACCCAGTGCACACCTCACTCTAACATATACTTCATTTTGTAGCGAATATTGCAACCCGTCTAGGGTGTCCGCACTTTAAAATAAATTAATGGATCACGGAAGAGGACATTAGTGGCTAGAGAAGCGATTTCCAACCCTTTTCAACTCAGGACACACTGAACGAGGCACTAAATAATAATATTAATAATAATATTTAGCACCGCGTCTTACTACCCGTTCGGGTTATACGCTTTAAGTACTAATTACGTTAATGGAATAGGAATTGGGAAGCTTGAATTAGAAGAAGTGAAGCCGCATTTGCGTGGAGGTAGAGTGGAAAACCATTTAGGAAAAAACACCCTCAGTTCACCCGACCGAGATTCGAACCTCTATCTCCCCGTCCTCGGCGGTCGAGCTCAACAGGACAAGCGCGTTAGCCAACTACGCCACCGAGGTGGGTGAGGCACTAAAATTGTCAAGTCACACCATTAGTGTTTTAAGGAGAGACCTTATCTTTAAAACCACAAGTGCATGATGACGTTTTAAATTACAATAGCTAACATTAGGATAGTTGTGAAATGTTTAAAAACAATATTTATCATGAATTTAATAAAAAATTAATTTATTGCTCAAACATTTTGTCGATATTATTTATATTCCCCCAAACTCTCGTGGCATATCGGTTGAAAAACGCTGGCATAGAGAAATAATCCAAGCATCTGCTCGGAAAGGGGAAAATAGAAGGCTATGATTTAGGTAAAACAATATTTCGCGTTTAGGCTACACCACTCGTGGCCCACTAGTGGAAAGATTAACTAGTACTAACGTACCGTTGCCCAGGGGACGCCCGAATGTATTAGTCATGCTTCCTTTCCTTGGAAGATGTTTCCATGCCCCGATGAGATGAAATGATGCTGATAGTGAGTATGAGAGTGTGGAATCAATATAAACCCTTAAACCCAACATAAGCCTAACTAACCAAACCCTGGTGACCATTCAGGTAATTTCCCGTTCGGGAAAAATACTCAAGGTACCAGCCGGGAATCGATTCCTTTATTCCTAGACTCGAAGCCACCACGGGACTGGTTATTTAGATAAAATCACGCCAATAAGACAGACCGGGATTCAAACCCTAATCTCCTCATCACTGGCAGATTAAACTAGAGTATCTCTATACTTAGTCCTCGTTCTCAGGGACGGAACTGTTTTTAATTCTTACTATTTGTATGTTCCATACTAAAGTTAATAAAACACACCTCGTTGGCGTAGATAGCTAACGCGCTAATTATATGTTGAGCTAGACTGCCGAGGACGAGAAGATCGAGATTCGAATCTCGCTCGGGTGAACTGGGGGGTGGTTTTGCAAAAATGCATTTCCACTCTCCCTCTACGCAAATGCGGGTTCACGTCTTTTATATTTAGTTTTCCCAACTCCTAACTCATTAGCGTAATTAGTACGTGAGCGTATGAACCGAACGGGTAGTAATACGTGGTGATAAAAATAATAATTGTACGGATTGTTAAAGTAGCCTAAACCCGAATTTATTTCGATGAATGGTCTAGGGGTAAGGTGTCAGACTTCTATGCTGGCGGCCGGGGTTCAATACCAGGTCCCGGCAAAGATTTATCTGATTACCAAACCCTTCCTTCACCTCTGACAAGACATCTTGTGAATGTGAGGAATGCCAGGTCTCCACCGTGGTTCGGATTCCACGTTAAACTGTAGGTCCTTCATTTCATCTCACAATCACCCTACCATTACGCATTAGCGCAAGTGCGTATAACCCGAACGGGTAGTAAGGCACGGTGCTAATAATAATAATAATAATAATATTTCGATGAAACTTCTGAAATACATTTTTTCTACTATTTTGTAGAACATTGGTAGGAAAAAAGGTTTTCCAAACGGTTCCTGGTAAGAAAAATTGGTATATAAGAGAGAGAAAGCGTTTTCATAAGTTTGGAAAAGGGATGTTAATACCATAGTGATAAAACACTTGCTGGAAACTATGCCTAACGTACAGGTCAAAGAATTGAACCTAGAACTTTCCTTCCCTTGTCATATAATACATTGTGAGCCCAATGCCTACCAATGCATATCCTAAGGGTTATAACAAGTTGGTTATGGATGGTGTAAAATAAACCATACAAGAGTAATTATTTATGTTTTATTTTCTTGCACCGATAGAACAAAACTTCGTTTTGAAGCTACTGGAACGACAAGACGATTATAGAGGTTGAAAGAAACAGTGCGTTTGTATAATATATATACTTATGCGTAACGTAAGTACATATAAATCTAACCCCCGATGAGCTGACTAGGGGGTAACGAAATGAACAAAAGATGAACCTTTTTTTCACCTCCCCCTTTTAGAAATCTTTTGTTTCTGTTCGTTCCCTCTTTAGTCGTCCCAGTGTAAGTCATTGTTTTAACTTAGGCTACCATGTAAAAATTAAAATTTATATTTATTTACCTGCACGTAGCTTACACGAAGGTGCCGCTGTGGGAATTTATGGAAGCACCTTTAAAATTCCTTGTTAGCCGCTTTCTCCATAGGGAGAGAGGCCCACGCATAGCTGAGGATCTTTTAAACATATATAATCAGTATTTTTAAGCAACAGATACAACCCCCCCCCCCCCCC
>CABEEJ010001480.1:62358-76232 GCA_901482245.1 Timema douglasi
GGTGACCTGGTGGTCTAGGGGTAAGGTGTCAGACTTCTATGCTGGCGGCCGGGGTTCAATCCTCGGTCCCGGCAAAGATTTATCTGATTACCAAACCCTTCCTTAACCTCTGACAAGACATCTTGTGAATGTGAGGAATGCCAGGCCTCCACCGTGGTTCGGATTCCACGTTAAACTGTAGGTCCTTCATTTCATCTCACAATCACCCTACCACTACACATTAGCGTAAGTGCGTATAACCCGAACGGGTAGTAAGACGCGGTGCTAATAATAATAATAATAATATGTTAATTTGCGTGGAGCGTTAGTGAGAAACCATTTAGGAAAAAACATCCTCAATACATTCGGTAAGCACTCGAATTTTTGCCTTCCCGTCACCGGAAACCAGAGTATATGTTTTAGAAGTTTAGTTCGAGTGCCCACTGGAGTGAGTTTGGCCTTATTAAACAATATTATTTTTGCTTACTCTCTCCGTTTGAATAATTGTGAGTTATCGATTAAATACGCTGCTATTGACGATTAGTAAGACATTAATTAAATCATTTACCAAACGTTTCAATGAATAAAATATTCACAATTTGTAAAATTAGTTTTTTTAACTCTAAGTGTGAGAAAGATATGCTATTTCAAAAAATATATTCAAGCTTAAAGAATAATATTATAAAGACCAATTTTAAAAAACTTAACAATGCTCAAAGGATGGAAAGAACAAGTCTATCACACTATTTTTGGTCATCTGGGCCAGTTATGCACGTCGGTCTACTCATACTTCACCAAACTATGCACATTGTAACAATACAATATATTTAAAAAAAAGTCATGGATGAAGTGCATTTTTCTTTAAGGTATTGTATGTAAAATATCCTTTCAATACTTCATCCATGGAGAATCACGCGCTTTTCAGAAATAATGTCAAAGGATTAAACAATTAAAACTTATTTTTTCTTTCAAAAGTCAACTCTGCAGTATTTACCAAAACATCAAGTTACGCTAGCTCCCTCTACCCAATAGGAAGCTAGCCTTCATAACATCAGCTGTCGCCAGGACTCTTTCGATTTGTTGGTTCTGACACTGGTCACGTGTGGTCCAAGGGGTAGGTCATATATAAGCTGCTTGTGCGTATCAACATACAGAGAGTGCCAATACAAATTATATACAGTGCCGATCGCATAAATCTAACAAATTATATCTTAAGCGCTGGTAGCATAAATATAGCGGTAGCAATAATTCACAGTGCCCCTAACTGAAATCTGTAGTTCAAATAAGCTGTATCGTACAAACTTTTATCTTCAGTGCCGAAGTCGGTGACCTGGTGGTCTAGGGGTAAGGTGTCAGACTTCTGTGCTGGCGGCCGGGGTTCAATCCTCGGTCCCGGTAAAGATTTATCTGATTACCAAACCCTTCCTTCACCTCTGACAAGACATCTTGTGAATGTGGGGAATGCCAGGCCTCCACCGTGGTTCGGATTCCACGTTAAACTGTAGGTCCTCCATTTCATCTCACAATCACCCTACCATTACACATTAGCGTAAGTGCGTATAACCCGAACGGGTAGTAAGACGCGGTGCTAATAATAATAATAATAATAATAATAATAAATCAGTTCCGAAGATAAAATAACTTTAATAGATCGTGTGCAACATTAAAGGTCTTATTTATTCAGATAAAATATCACACATAATTCCGTATCAATATAGTTGGCGCTCAATCACGGGGCTATAAATACCAATTAGATAATCAAAATACCGTACCGCTTTAATAAGTGCTCAATCACAGAGCAATTATCAGGCTGATTAAACGGTATCACTTCAATCGGCGCCCATCGCCGACCAGAAACACTTCAAAACTCATACTTCACCAAACGATGCACATTTAAATTTCTACATTTTTTGTTAGTATTTTCATTTCATAAAAAACAATTTCCACGCTATAAAGTCTGGTAGCTGTTCTCTAAGATTATAGTTAATTTATCAGTTACAATAAATTATATGTGGATACGTAATTAATTATTATGAATGGGTATTTAAAATGGGATAAGCCTTCAAATATTACTGCTGAGGACGGGGAGATCGAGGTTCGAATCTCGGTCGGGTGAACTGGGGGTGGGGGGCGGGGGGTTCCTAAATGGTTTTCCACTCTACCTCCACGCAAATGTGGGTTCATTTCCTCTAATTCAACCTTACCAATTCCTAATCCATTAGCGTAATTAGTTCTTAAAAATCGTATAACCCGAACGGTTAGTAAGACACGGTGCTAATATTATTACTATTAATATTAATTCAAATATTAAACTTTGAAAAATGGGATAAAATTAATAAACGTTTTGAAAGAATTTTTATTTCAAGCACTTGTTGATATATACTGCTTCTTAATATATTATTCATCGACAATAACAATGCTAAGCCCATCTAGTTTAAATGTGTTGGTTGGGTTAGTGAACAAAAAACTGGTTGACCTCACGACTTTTCCTTCTTTTGTAACATTTCTTATAGGTGGAGCGTAATACCTTCCATTCTTTACTCTTGTCAATAACAGCACTATTCTATTTTGATGTATAACTAGGCTTGCAAGAAGCTTAAAACTTCGTTTACCCACAAGGGTCAAACAAATCGATCCTTTCAACCACAATTTATCACTTTTCATACACAAGAAAGTGGGATTTTTTGGGCTAGTAGAAAATTGTTCCTAGGTAAGCTTTTCGTAAATTTATTCAACGTCTTAGTATCCACCCCTTTCATAAAATTTTGAATGATGAATTTTACATAGGTCTACATCTATCTATATTAAAACATGCAGTTTAAAACATCGTTGAAAAATAGTTTGTTGTGTAAAATAAAAATGATTTTGGTTTCATTTTGAGTTTCATTGGTAGTTATTATTTAAATTTATAAAATATAATTTTAGATACTATATTTTTAGTGTGATTTATATATTGATAAAATATAATCGATTAGATTCGCAATCACATTCTACATTTTTATCAATATCTGTACTGACTAGGCAATACATTTTCAAAACTATTTCTAAGACTTGTTCATAATTTGTGTTTGGCTTTGATTAGAAGTTATATTTCATACTAAGGGAATATGAACTAATTTAAATGTATTTATTCAAAGGACACTATTAGATATATAATTTATATTTAAATACCACCTTTAATAGTGAGTTAATTAGGTAAAATCACTCCCCATATTTAAAGATGATTTTATTTTATTTTTGGATATTGGTAACTTTTTATTTTCACAGGAACAACCAATTTTATAATGTAAAATTATCTCTTCTCTTGATGGATGCCAAAATTTTAAAAAAAATCAAAATTTTATTAGTGTAACAGTTGAATTTCCATTCTGTTGTGTACAATGTGAGAACTGCACACATGAATTGTACATAAGTAGCTAAATAAAACAATTTGTTTAGTATATAAATATATATGGTATAAGTCCTATAGTACGCTTATTAGATAGGTAAATAAGAAATTATCATTATAATTGTACATGCCAGGAATAAATTGATTCACACCCACTTCGGTGGCCGCATGTTATAAGGCGCTAATCTCGCAGTAGACTAGACTTTCGATGACGAGTAGATCCAAGTTCGAATCTCGTTCGGATGGTACTGAGGGTGGCATTTCCAAAATTATTTTCCATTCTCTCCACGCAATTGCGAGAACACTTCATTTAAACATAACCCTCCTCACCTTTAAAACCATTAGCGTCAGTAGTTCATAATTGTATACCTAAACTGTTAGTAAGATAAGGTGTTAAAAAAAATTTTGCTCACATAGCATTACTCTTATCAGTCTTAATGTATTTTTATACTTCTTGTGAATGTGGGGAATGCCAGGCCTCCACCGTGGTTCGGATTCCACGTTAAACTGTAGGTCCTCCATTTCATCTCTCAATCACCCTACCATTACACATTAGCGTAAGTGCGTATAACCCGAACGGATAGTAAGACGCGGTGCTAATAATAATAATAATAATAATAATAATAATAATAATAATAATAATAATAATAATAATAATAATAATATTTTTATGCTACACAAAATAGTGAGGTTAACAAGCACATCCAAAAAATAGAAAGGAACCATAAATAAGATATAACATCAGTTATTTACTACTTCAGAATTCTCATTCATTTTCTTCCACTACGGTGTCTAATATTTCTTCTCTTCTGCTATCCAGACAACTACCTATTAAATTTCCCTCACGATCCTTAGTGCACGTGAACTTACATGTAGTATATCCTTTCCAGCAATCATCCATCAAACAAAAAAACTCAAACATACTATTCCCTAAACACCAAAAGAAGATGTAGGCCTCATTTTATTTTAAGCATACATGGTACTATATAAATAGGAAAGATTAACTACAATCAACAATAAATCACAACGTAAAGTAAAATTTAAAAAAACAAAACTGGTGTGTTATATCTGAGAAAAATACCCCACTGCCCCCTCCCTATTCTTCCTCAGCCCCTTTCCCTCCACCCCCCCTAAAATTACGCTGTTTGTATAGGAGTCGTTTTTAGGGTCAAAGGGCGCTGGGGAACGAATGTTGGTGTATATTTGATAACCTATTATCACCACAATTGGGCTCATTATAGCTTGAAGGGGTATTACCGCGTTATGCATTGTGAACGAGCGTCCTCTACCTCCCTCCTCACCCCCTCCTCAGTTCAATGCACCTACTGGTTCCCACGCTGGAACATGGCTCCGCTAATAATAGAAACTGGGCAAAAGCGCACGCTCAAGTATTTAAGACAATATCCCCCTTCTCAACCAAGTTCATCACCGGGATGTCTGAGACACAACGGAAGATACACACGGAAAGGGGCTGGGGTTATTGTTCGACATTCGTTAGGGATGCACCTTGGAGGGGGATATTATTTTGTAAATTATGGGAAGAGCCGTATGCTCGATTAGAACACATTTATATTATTTCGGTTTAGTTGGGATGAAATTTTTGCCCAAAAAAAATTATAATTACTAAACAGTTTAAATATTGTTGATGGTCCCAATAATGAACTAAATGATTTTCAAGAAATGTTCAAGTTAAAAAAATACTATTTTAAAATAGTTTAATAGTGGTAGGACCACCATAATGATGAGTTGCATACCTTGTAGTCATCACAGGACATTGTTAGTTTAATTAAGTCTCGTGGATTACGGTGGGTAGGACATGCAGCGCGAATGGAATAATCTAGACCCGGGTTCAGGGTTCAGGGTTTTTAAAAGACCAGTAGCTAGTAATCGACATGTTTCACTGATGCTAGTAGCTACTAATATAATTGCAGCTGACCACATAATTTTAATAACAGCTGTAGCTTAAGAATGACGAATAAGGATAGCTATTTGGTGGGGTTCAATTAAGAAGAATGTTATTTGTTTTAAATTCGTCTTCTTAAATATTTGAGCATGGCCTTATATCATAAGGTTGGTGTACCCACGCTTTTGGCATTTTATAAAAGTTAAAAAAAGGTGTTTCCTTTATTAATAGCTTCCCGTTTAACTACTCCCCCAATCTATCCACGTTTTTACACTAATAGCGTATAAATAAGAAGGGATTTAAAGGAATACCCGTATAAAGCTACCTTAGTAAAAACGGCCTAAATTTCATTATTGACCTCTTTGTCACCAGTAAACCAGACGAGACGAGACTGACACGTTTTCCAACATGCCCAATGGTGTGGATGATAAGTTAATATTTTTTTTATTAAACCTTACAAAACTTGTCAAAATTGACCCTAAATCTAATTTCCAAGGCAAATAAAGTATGAAAATGTTTTTAATAACCTTAGACATATAAAAATAAAGCCCAATACACTGTGGGTTTAATATATATATATATATATATATATATATATATATATATATATATANCAATTATTTAAAGAAAAACACTCTCACTACACTAAACCGCAATTTAAACACTGACCTCGTATGTGATAAACCAGACTATATGACCTTGACATGTAGTTTAAGTTCCCTTTGTTGAGGATATTGATATTAATTTAATACAATTTTCACAAATGATCTATTAGAGTTGATAATTATACAAGAATCGTTATAGGATCAGTATGCATCAAGGGTAATGAGTGAAAACGAAGCAATTAGAATTACTTATATGTGTATATATAGAAACATGGGAAAATGTGCAGATCATGAAGCTGTTCATAGAGGAATAGGATGAAACACAAGTAAAGAGAAACCCATAGCAGGACGGTAGAGAAAGAGTATGAAAGGAGAACGTAGGATACCGCCGGGCCCTTTTATCTCGTTCACCAAAACTTGCATCTGACATTTATGAGAGTAGGACAAGCTCGTAACCCTTCAGTGACTTTCAATAGCATCAAGCTCAGTCAGCACGCTCCATACCTTATAACACGCATGAGAAACAGAGAAGAGAGGGGGAGGGGAAAACCAGCGTTGCTTTCATCCGCCCGCCGCCAAAACCGTTAAGTGTGTGACATTTTGTCAGGAGCCTTGTGTTGTACCGAGCGAACTATGGCCCGTTGAGGGTCACGTGCATGTCAAGAGAGTAAACCATTTGAGAGTCTCAAAGTTTGTCCGACCTCCGGATGGTCGCTGTCTGCTGGACTTATGTACGGCCTTTTGTGCTACATCACGTGGCCAAACATAATGGTGGAGGGTTAACTTGTTGGCTTTGATACGACCCAATTTTCATAGAAAGAATCTTATATAAAAAAAAATTGTATTTTAGTATTTCATTAAAATTGTTTTCTAGGTATGGATAATATCCATCAAAAGTGACAGCTGATCAGATGAATTTACGTATGAATACATTAAAGGAAATCTATTAACTTTTCTAGTGATCATGTAAGGCCCTTACTATAAAAATTGGAATGTTCCTTTAATATAAAGATAAAGTATTTTCACAATGAAGATTTTCAACCTCAGTATTGTGATGAATCTTTACGTTTTGCGTGTGCCTAAACTCAAAATGGCGGATTTTACAATTATGTCTGTTCTCATGTCTGTCTGTTTATGGCCACAAATTCAAAACGGCTTAGTGTCTTTGGTTCAAACTTACCCTATAACAAATTGAAATATATTTTACATATTATTATTATTATTATTATTATTATGTTTTTTTAACTCAGTCATTCATTACTAAACATTTATAAAGTATATTTGTTTCTATTATATTGTGAATTTCTACAGAGGTACAGTATGTCTTATTCGCAGTTGTAGAGGTAAACATCATTAATAATTTCGGAAGTATTCTGGCTCTGTTTTGTCATAATAATATTCTAATGAACGATGTTTAACGTTAACTGATTATCTGTTTGTTAGTTAATTATACAAATTTAGCCATTAAACATGCATACGGTAGGTTTTTTCTATTTTATTTACGGTTAGTGAGTACATCCCAAAATTGAAACTAGCTAATAAAAATTACATGTATTTAGTGTACACAGAGAATTAGGGTAACTACTAAAAATATATGGTACAAACTTGAAGAAAATAGTATAGGCTAAACTAGACCTTAATATAAATTATGTGAAACATTACATACACTTTTTTACGTTGTGTAAACTTGCAAAAATGTTGTGTAGACTTTAACGTTTATCTGATATAAGTTATAGCTCGATTTAAAATAATTGTATATTTTTATACTTACACAATATATTTGTCATGCAAATTAATTTTATCTAAGTTGGCAGAGAGGAAAAATCGTGTCGGTGCATATGAATTGCGTTATTATTTCACATGGATGAATGCTCCATGCTCCAATTTTTTATTTTTTTTTGCTCACAATGTTTATTTTTTCTACATGAACTATTTCTACATATTTTGAAATTTTATTGCTTAGTTTAGTTAGTAATTTAATAAAAGCCCTACTAAAATGTTGGTTTGTAAATTAGCTTTTAGCTGGCCGCAGTTTAAGCTCATCAGAAAAAGTGATATATTTGTTGATGTAGTTTTATGCCTATTAAACCAAAAAATGGAAAAAGAGTGCTCTAACCTTCTTCTAAATATTATTCTTACTATTATACTACTATAAAGCCACATGACTGACTCACTCACTGACTTTTATGTTTACCCACTTCCAGAAGAGCTAGAAACTTGAAATTTGGCAAACTTATAGCTTCTAGCCTGTTACCGAAGGAAAAATACTAAAATCCTAAAAAAAAAAAAAAAAATGTTAACCCCCAAAAAAAATTCAAAATGGCGGAGCAACATTAAAGTTGGTGCCGACCTTTCTTTGGAGGCCTCTTGTGGCTAAACACTAAGACCTATCAAGATACGGCTCTGGAATTACATTAGTATACATCCACTTGCAAAGAAAACTCAATGAGGATCTGGGGGTGAAGACCCCAACGAGCAAAGCAAGCCATAAAATAAAATTACTATTTATTGTATATTGGCTGACTCCAAGTAGAATGTGAAGTGTATCTAATAGGTACTCACATTTTAGAATAATTTAGATATTATCAAATGGGAAGCATGTTTAAAAATGGATTATGATATAAATTCTAAAGCAATAATTCCCAAACCTCCCTCAGTCACGTAACTTTTTGGATCCATGGCCTAAACAAAAAAAAAACTTTCCAGAATTTGATTAAAATAAATTGAAACAAATACCTGCGATCTTGTAACGTATAAACGGACGTTCTAAATTTGAACCAACCGAGCAAAGAGTGTTTCTGGTTTAACTAGATCGTTTGGAATTTCGTCTGTTTGTCCGTTCAAATTTTTGTTCCCACGATAGCTGTAAAATGCGCAGAGCAACTTTAGCGAAATTGGTAAAGGACATTCTTTGAACATAGACTGAACAGTGTATGTATGATACTTACACCATTTTTCAATATGGCTATCAGTTTCAATATGTCTGCCACTCAGAGGGTTTCTGGTTTAATAGCTTGTCTTAAGTGATTTACAGTTAATTACGAGCATTCAATTGAGGACTCTTGGTGTATTAAAAAAATAAATATGTTGTAAGACTGAAATTTTAAACCAGGTGAATAATGATTGTTCCTTATGAATATAATGCACTAATGAATAGGCCAATAGTTTTTTTTGTTTAGCTTTATCACCAAATAAAAATATCAACTTCAAATCCAAGGGAAGATTATAGTGGAACTCAAGCTGAAATCCAAGGAGAAATCTTAGGATTGCAGGTCCAATAAGAACCTGTCTGAACTCAAAAAAGTAGATTCCATGGTTTTGTCTGTATGTCTGTCTGTTCCTGCCCACATATCTCAATCGGTTTAGTGGATTTCTCAAACTTGAGTCTAGAATTTCTAAGGCAATGCATTGGGAGCTTTTTTTTAAATATTTATACACTAGGTAGTTAATAAATGATTTTATTTGAATTCCCATTTTCTTAAATGACTATTGATTTGATTTAAAGGGGATTTATAGGAAATATTAGAGTAAAAATTAGAGTAGAGTTTGAGTAAAAATTCGTTCAATTGCAATTTAATGAAGAGTGATTTTCGAAAATTCTGGATATTTTGAAATTGGCTATAACGATCGTGTTTAAAATGTATATCTGGGGAGTGTTTTACAGGAGAAATAAAACTGTACACTTGTTTTATTTGAGAAACAATTCATTCAGAAGTTATTTGCTGATGAGCGGTTTTTTAAATTTTGAATACTTTAAAAAATGGCTTTAGCGGTTTGGCTTAAAATTGGTATCCAATAAAAAAAATTACATTATGAATTTATATATATATATCAATATTTCTAGAAAACATAATTTTATAGTAGTTTAAGGAAAACTGATTAGTAAAAATAAATATCGGGGGATTATTCTACATGACAAGTAATAGTGTATGTATTTTTTCTAAATTGTTTAATTTAAGGGTATTTTACAATACAAATTATAGAACGTTGAAGTTTTCTGAAATAGGCCTCGAAGATTGAGTTCAAAATGGGATCTGGGAAGAGTTTTTCATGATAAATAAAAATAGGTCAACGAATTTAATTTTAAATATTAGAAATAATTTTAGGGTAGTCCATAAATAAATTATTTTTTAAAATTAGAAACTTTTAAAACTATTTGATTTAAAATTTATAAATAAAGACATTTATTTTATTATGACTAGCAAGACGAGGTGTTGGCTTATAGAGGAAAACCTATTTAAGGATAACTTACTGAAACTTAATTCTTGAAAACTTTCTTCCAATAACATTAACTTAAAAAAACTTAAAACATACTTAAAAAATGACCAAAAGAGTAAAAGTCATACTTTTTAAAATCTTCTTAAAATTTTTAATTTTTGAAGTTTGCGCTAAGTTATCAAATAAATCAAATAACTAACTACAGCTTACAAACCCAATACAAACTAAAGCACACAGGCCTGAATAATGGCCACATTTTTTTCAATCACAAGTCAGGGACTGCAAAATGAAAGTAACAACAGTGGGTTTTTTTTTCTCAAGAAGAAGCTTGTCAACAATAGGAATGCTCATGAACCTGATGTCCATTGTTATGTTTATATTTGAGCCTTTTATTGGTTCCAACAATCATTCAAGTTATTCAGTAAGTAAGTAAGCTAGTTAGTTAATTGCAGGTAATTATTTGTTTCGGTTATTAATTTGGCTCTAACTTCAAAAAGTGAACATTTCAAAGAAGATTATAAAAAATATTATTTTCTACATTTTAACTCGTTTTCTTAAGAAGGTTATATTTTTTCTAAAATGTAATTTTATTTTAAAAATATGGGTGGGCCTAAAAAAAGTTGCCCTTATGAAAAAAAAGATTTAAAAAAACACGCAATAAGTGAGAAACTTGCCTTTTGATTTTAAAAAAATTAGAAAGGAAAGACAGAGAAATGACGTAAATAGACTCATGCCGAGTGTGAGCTAAGGCTCTTTAGAACGAGGGAATATGCTAATTCCAGGTTAGCTAGAAGTTCGAGCCAATTTAATACATGAACGTATATCGCGTGAGACTGTTGAGCATCGATCACAGTACCTCTCATTGATTCACGAGCGTCTACCAATTGAGACTGTCGATCAACGTTATCATCGCCTCATTTTAATATATTATAGATTATCAAGCGAGTCTGTCGAACAGCGCTCGCTTCGATTGACCGTTTACACGGAATTGTAACTGCCAGAGATTACAAAACAAAACGGCTGAAGAAAGAAATATTTGTTTTCAAACTAAGAGTCAAATGGATCGTAACCAAGGGTGATTTTTCCATGGAAACATTTCTAAATCAATAATTAATATGTTTGCTGATGTACCTTGTACAATATGTAACAAAGTCTTATGACCACAACAGCAATGCACTTTACGCACAAACAATTTGGCTTCGGAAATATCCGCAACAATTTTTTTTTTAATGAAGTTTCGCATAGTGAAAATATTTTGAATATTGGAATGATATCAATCTTTCGACTTACACCAGGGTTTATATCATCACGGTATAACAATACAATGCAATGCAATGCAATACAATACAATGAGGACAAAAAAATATCTCAAAGTAGTTTATGCAAGCAATTAAATTAATTCATTTACATTTTTTTTCTTGCCTACAATTAAGTTGTAAGGGAGACACTTTTTCGGAACTACGAGAGGAATTTGCTCTATGAAATAAAGAAAAGAATCATAAAAATTGGTATACCTGTTAAATAGTTATGGAACATACATAGAAATATATGGGTCGAATTGAGAACCTCCTTTTTTCGAAGTCACTTAAAAATATTAGACCTACTTTCTATGAGAAAGTTTGTGCGATTGTGTCGTACCATTTATTTTAATAATCCTTTTGCACTTTAAATTTGTACTGATTGTGTTACACATGTATCAATCCCAGAATTCAACAACTAAATATTTGACTATCATCACTGGCAATGACTATAGGATATCGTTGTCCTAGATCCGCTCCAAGAACGGGTTCTTCTGTTCAGACCACGATAGCCAGCTAGTCAGCCAGAATCTCCCTTACATTTCCCCCCCAACCTCAACCTACACCCTCCACTCTGCGTGCGGTGAACTAAATTGAATTTGCGACTACCACGAGATTATGAACTGTCTGGATGACGTGGGAAGTTGAGGAATGGTTCAAGCCCAAGGAAGGGAAAAAAAGGGGGATTTCGCAAACTCTAACGTTGACTCATGCTTTGTGGCTATTTTAAGTTAACGTTTCTAGGCAAACGCTATAACGTTAATCCTTGTCTAGATCATCTCTCTCGATCCATCTTAGCTTCTAGACAACCTCAAGAGAAATAAGGAAGAAACCTATTGTTTCGTCATCCTTTTTTGTCACTCTGGTGACATTGAAAATAGGGGTGGTGTCGGAATGTATGAGGGTAGGTCCTCGTATGGGTGTTTTTGCCTTGTATGTGTAAGAACCCATGGGGAATACAAAAATAATCCCAGTGCGACCACCTCTGGTAAGAAAAAAACGTTCCCTACACACGTAATCAGATGATTCACTTTTGGATAGGGAGAGGGCTGGGGGATGTAAAATAGTATAAGGGGGTGGAAGTGGTTGATTGTGTTAGAGGAGGCTGTAAATGTCCTCGATTCATATTATTGTAAACCATTCTACGTGTTTTAACAAGCGAAGCGCAGGATGGAAGGCGAGAGGAATAGGGGTAGCGTATGTATGAGTAGATGAATAAGTTCCTTATGTGATTCCAGGACTAGGGGTGATTGGCTGTGGCATATAGCATCCCCTGAGACCGGAGGGAATGGTCTGTAATACTTCACCGTTTCAACAAACAATCGAGAGAAAACACACAATACAATGGCCTCCCTAGATACAGCGTTGTTCAATGAACTCTAACCAACAATTGACTATGGGAAAGTTTCACTACCAATTAAAAACACCATTTATTGGAAAAAGGCTTTCCATAGAAGAACAGTAACATTAAAATATAAATAGATTTTTTTCAAAAACCCTCGTTTCACGTCGAATTAAATAAGAAATGACCTGTTTCGAATCCAGCCTTTCCACAATAAATGAGTCATATTAGTAATAATAACAAATGAAGCTTGTTTATCGATTTTCGATATCTTAACACACTATCAAAAAAATACCGAAGAAATAATTTACAGTTTTTTGTTAAAACAAATCAAGTTAATTTAAAAAATTATGTATGTGGTCTGTTAAAAAAATTGCAAGTTAAACATTTATATTAGAAAAAACGTTTACTTGTTAAGTAGTAAATCTAAACTGATAAAAAGCAATGATAACATATACGACAGAATTTTATTAAATGTTTAAAAATTATTTTAGTTAAAATTAGATGATTATAGAACTAAACATTGATTCCGTGTTTGAGAGTGACATAACACGTTTGAGTGTAAATATCTAAAAATTTGTTTGTTTGGTTTAAGTCTTGGCTAGAAATTAAAATTAACGTGCAGCATATATTGTCATTTAAAAAGTAACTGACTAACTATTATATAATCATGGTATAATTTAATATGTTTTAAATGCTAATCATCTAAAGAAGTTTTTTGGAAATATTTTACTACCTATTATATTTAAATAAAATGGTAATTATTAGCATGTTTCATAATTCCTTTCTCAAGTAAATGAGAAAAATCGTCGTGGTGTGCCTTCCTGTCATATCAATCTCCCCAGGTCAATACCATTTGAATGCAAATAAGCCCAATTGGATGTGTACAAAAAAATAAATATACATACATGCTCTCAGACAAAATGTACGTGTGACTGACTAACCAAGGTAGTCAATGAAACAGTTTGTGGCTGTTCAAAGGCCATAAAGGGGAGAACTGGTTGCACACACACATGTAGGCGCTAAGGCTACTTGCGTTAAGTACTCGGATATGGGGGTTGGGGTGGGGTGGGGTGGAGGATGCGGACAGCCCGTGAAACAAAGACCATGGTAATGCATAGTGCTGAGAAGGGGGGAGGGG
>CABEEJ010001480.1:76464-92211 GCA_901482245.1 Timema douglasi
TGCTGAGGACGGGGAGATCGAGGTTCGAATCTCGGTCGGGTGAACTGGGGGTGGTTTTCCTAAATGGTTTTCCACTCTCCCTCCACGCAAATACGGGTTCACTTCCTCTAATCCAACCTTCCCAATTCCTAATCCATTAGAGTAATTAGTACTTAAAGCGTATAACCCGAACGGGTAGTAAGACGCGGTGCTAAAAAAAAATCTTAAATAGTTTCACGACCAATCTTTATGCAAATGCGGTTGAATATATTTTAAATGATACCTTACTCATTCTCTACCATCTACCTATTAGCGTTACTAAAATATTCCGTACGGATTTCAAAACGCAGGGGAAAATATTACTCAAGAGATTATTGGATATCTTGGGGTATTATTTCTCACCAGAACGTCTTACTATCCATTCTGGATGTACGCATATTTAATAATTATCTAATGTTCTAAGGATGAGGAAAGTAGAATTTAGAAAAAAATATACCCGTATTTGTAAGGAGAGTAGAGAACAATTCAGGAAAATCCATTTTCAGTACATCTTAACAGAATTTGTGCCCTGAACTCTACTTCATCGATAGTCTAGTGGCTAGTCTATAGTAAGAGTGATTCCTTAGCTTTGTAGAGCAAGAGACCAAGCAACACCAAATTTGGTAATTTTATGTTAAAATTGTAATAACTTTAATTTTGTAAATATTTAATTCTACATTATAATTTAGTTTGAATTTTTGTTCAATAAATGTTTTTTATCATAGCTAATCTCTCTCTACCCACGAAAATAAAATATGTATGGATTTAATTGATTTGTTAATTAGTAATAGAACTACTCTAAATACATGACCGAATATATGCGTTTGAATTTAAATCTGAAAAATTAGTAGCTAACCATTGAGATGTGAGGTCAGTTTTAAATAATGTTTTAATTGTAACTTATCTTTTGCTAAATACCTATGAATATTTATTTGAGTACTGCTTTATATTTTATACAAATGGCTTGAATATTCCAACAACATTTATAAAGTTGTTTTTTAATCCTTACTTTAACTTATCATACACAGGAAGGGAATTATATATTTGTGTGTCGATTGAATTAGAATAATAGTTGAAAATAATTATGTAAGAGAGAAATAAAATATCTGTTTGTTTACTAGAATCAATAACGACATTTTGCGAGAGTCACAGAATATCATGTCACAATTTGTAGCATTCTGTAAACAAATACAACATGTTGAACTACATAAAACTTTCTTGTGAGTATTTGCTAAGCTATTATTTGAATGACCCTACTGCGGAAGCCGCGATACTCTTGGTGAAAAAAAAAACCACTGTTGAAAACGTCGTAAATAAAACTGATACAAGTAGTTGGCCTCAAGATGCAAGTATGTTATCTACCAGAACTTGAAAAGAAAGGGCGAGAGAAAAAAAAAACACAGTTGGGGGTAGATACTATTCCTAGCAGGATTTGTTGAGGGAAAATATGGAACAGGGGGACAAGAAGTGAACACATTCTCACATACTAACGCGAGTTGGCAATATGTGCCGGGAATTTCCCGGATAATGTTTCTGCAAAAAACACGAAGAGGTCAAACAGTTTATTATCTGACCTTTGAAAGGGGAGGGAAAGAAATCCAGGAAACGAAACCTCTTGGGAGCTAGATTTCAACCATTCTTCCAGAAAAAATACCCCACACTGGAAAGAGTCCTGTAAAATTGGTCCTGGTGCCATATGGCCTTGCCGATTTGGCGGCGCTTACCAGTAGAAAGGGCAAGGGAACATGAATACGCTTTTAACTGGAGACAGGCATAAATAGGCTGGTCTCGAGAACATAACGCGGAGACTAGGGGTTCAGTCTTTAGAGACCGAAACGATAATTATGAAGTATGACGGTGTGATGAAGGGGGATATTTAATGTTGCTTCATAATGTCTACTTAGAGTGCGGTAATCTAATCAAATCTGTATAGCAGAGACAAATTAAAATAGACCGAATAAATATATCTATTCTTCTTTCATATGTATTCATATAATATATTATTGAAATTTGTTGTAATTAAATTATTTTTAGAAGGTTCAGGTTGTATGAAAATGTATTAGTTACGTTAATGGGAAGTGTACCCCCATTTTCGTGAGATTAGAGTGAAAACTTACTCTTATTACACCCAACCGGCATTCGAACCTCTATCTCCCCGTCATTGGCGGTCTATTCTAACGCGAGAATGATGCCTTAGACCATGCAGCCACTGAAGTAGGTAATTACATCTGAATTTACAATGCACTTAACCTACAAGGTAGCATATATTATACTATGGCCGTACCTGATAAACTACACCATAGTGGAGCCATGCAAGAAAAGGTTGTCACCTTTCAAGGTAAGCCAAGTGTTCGTACATAAATTATGCAAGGATATTTTATAATTCACGTATCGAAAGAAAAGTAAGAAAATAATTACATACTAAAATATAATTTACTTGAACTTGTATTTCCACAAATAAATCACATTTGATTTTAACGTTTTCAAAAGTTATTACGGACGTTTCGTCATTCGTTTAGTAAATTGATAGTTTTAGAACTAACGCTTAACGCTACGTTTACAATTAATGCAGATTTGGAATCAACAAATTATTTGGGAAAATATTTAAAATGTTTTTATTTTGTAAGAATGATTTTACATTTTTTTTTAAAGATACAGAAAGGTTTTTGATAGCGTATTATTTTTATAATGATGCAACCAACAGTTTAATAATGGGTTAGGAAAGGGAGTGGGCGCCAAAATCTGAGAGAAGAGAAAATATTTCACAATGGCTGGATAAATGTCACACTGACACCTAATTTCACTGACCTTTATCTATTTTCGGCGTCCTAAAGGACAGATTAAGTAGGCCATTTAGATTGATTAGAGAGCTAAAAGAACACTACTTTTATAAAGCTATTTTTATAACGCTTTTTAAAATAATTTAATGAAGATCTACATATTTAATGAAAATATTTATTGAATTTAAAACTAGACTGAGAACATAAACAATTTTATTTAAGTAATTACAATATCAACGAGGAGTAAAACTATTCATGGAGAATTTAATTATATTTTGAAACATAAATTACTTAAGCTAATTTATTAATACTAGTTTTGAGTATATCAAAGTATATAAATACCAAAATGGGTTAAGCAAATTAAGTTAAAAATTTTGAACCAATTGTATTTATTTGCCATGTGAAGCACAAATAATTATAAGTTTTAATGCCAAAGCAAATTCTTGGTAATTAATAAAAAACTCTGAATTACTATAATTAGTCTGATATAAAATCTTAAACTACAACTACAGCTGGGTAGGTCAGTGGAATCTAAGCTTAAAAAAAACTGAAATAATGTTACATTTTATTTTCTCAACTTTTCAGGCTATAGATTATAAACAGTAGCAACCTAAACAATGTACATAATAAAATAAAGGTTGGTTTTTTATAAAAATAAATTTAAAGTATAAATAAGGCTAATTAGAATAATAACACACCCTTTAATAAGAAATATTTCTATTATTATTGAAAAAAAATTATAACTAACGCTTCTAAAATACAATAACTTTGAAAAGAAGAAAGAAACTTATCTCATTGTGTAGTATTTACAGTACGATAAAGAAATAATTTATCGAGATTATTAACTTTAATCTATATGGTTTTTGGTGGTGAGCCAATCTGAGCCTGCTTGACGTGGAAGACAAAATTTCAAACGAATATAAAATACGCTAAATGCTACTCTCTTATCTCCTTTTTTTTTTAAGGCGATAAAGATACAGAAGAAATGTGATTCAGCAATTACCTCTATTAGTTATTTTCATTTCTTCACCCACTCATTACCAACTTTTTCCACTTAGTCGCCAATAATTTCTAAGAAAAGCTTTATAAATTCTTCCCCTATTGTGAATTGTCCTCTTAGGGTCGCCCTAAGGCCAAACTCGCACACATAAACAACTGTAAAATAAAAGAAAGAGAAGAAGATAACATGAGAAGAAAGCAATTGAAAAGTTCTTAATGTGCATGTTTCTTATAGTTTCGAATTCTTCAGATTGAAAATAAAAGTTGTTCGAAGAACTTAACACCAGATTATTGATTGTGAGTAGAGAAAGAAAAACGAAGGGAAAAAAAAAAAAAATCTGTCAAAGTTTTAATGGTCTTCAATTGGATTGATCGCTTTTCTCGTTTAATCCAATTACTACACATAATTAACTTACAGGAAATGATAAAATAGTTATTTTGAGGCTAAAACAGAATTCTCGAACTAAAGACTGGTTGCAATTTTTGCAGAAAAATATAATAAAATCATTTAAAAAATATATCGACGACAATTTGATTAATTTATCAAAATGCCATACACATTGTTATCAAATTATTCTAGTTATTTAAGTGAGATAAAAGTTCTAGGCTTACTGAATTTTGTGTGTTTTAATTTTGTATATATATATGGTTTTTGTAATGATACGTTTATACACTGATGGCATAATGAAGCAACGAATGATTTTCTCAAATTTCAGAACACTTCTTATAAATATTGTTTTTCTATTGCGTCTTAAAGTATGTCCCATTCACATTTCAATTACGCTAGGGAGGTGTGGGTGAGTAAGGTAAGATCTTAGAGTAAATGTATCCACATTCATGTGGTGGAAGAGTGGTAATCCATTTAGTACATTTATCCTCAGTACACCCAATCAGGATTTGAACCCAGATCTCCCCGTCAACAGCAAACCAAACGAGATGAGTTTGACATCCACGTGCTCAACGGTCCAGAGAAAGTTAATACTATATCACTCGGTCACATAAGAATCCAATATTTATTGCGTGAGTAGATTATATGATATGCCAAATGCTGAGGCGCAATAATAGCTGAAATGGAAAAGAAAATATTATATTATTTGGTATTTAGTCCATAAAAGTTTAAAATGCTTAGCCTAAATCGATTGCGCATTAAAGATTGGTTTGTTCTTTGATGAAACGCCTCTAAAGTACGATAGTATTTAATTTTGGTTTTGAAAACAAATTTTCTTCATACACTTTTAAATTTTTGAGCACACTAAATTGATTTTCGTCATATAGGGTAAGAGACCACGTTTCAAACCCATCCATAACTAACATGATGAATACCAATTATTTAGGGTGATTGAAAACAAGGTTCCTCAGGAAGATATGTGGTCCAAAAAGGGGATTCTAGTGGGGAGTGAAGGAGGTTACATAATGATAGTCTACATACTCTGTACTTATCACAAGACATTGTTAGGATAGTCAAGTTTCGCATATTACGATAGGCATGACATGCAGCGTGAATGGGAGATTCTAGAATCTTGTTCAGGGTTCATACTGACTACCAAACCCAATGGGAAAACCTTGACGATGATGGGAACCTAAAAAGGATAGGGTGTAATGAGGTCTACTGGGTAGAACTAGCTCAATACAAGCATTGATGGGTTCCTTTTGTAATTGTGGCATCGCAATTTTGAACTCCTAGTGGCATAGAGTAAGTAAGTGGTTCTTTTTTCACATCTCTATCATCAACAAAAACTCAATATTTAAAACTTGTATTTGTTTAAAGTTTGTGAATCAAATATTATCTATTTGGGAGCATCAACTCACTGAACATGATCTATTTTTATTATTTGAGTCCACCAGGGATGTAGAACGTAAAAAAGATTGTTGATAATTTTCGTTTACCCTAGTAGGAAGTATACTCCATTCACGGTAGGAATTACTCTCTTAAAGGTCTTTTTTCCTACCAATATACTATTATATAATAGAGTTCTGGTAGGGAAAAAGGCCTTTCGATAAACAATTCCTACGCTGAACAAACTTTACACTTAGCTTGATTGATTTTACTCTAGTGTAAGCCTGATTCTTACCAAGGTAAAAGGATGTAGGCAGCACCAGGATTTTTCAAATTGTGCTCCGCAGAACCCTCGGGACTCGCCATGGCTATCTCGGGCCCCATGAGACAATTTTAGAATTTTCTTTATATTATTTTCACACTAAAAAATATGCACCAGTAATAGGGATTGCAATTTATTTTTTTCAAATATGATTAAAGGACATTTGCCAAAGGCACAGACAGCAAGAACTGATTATGCTATCCTTTTGTGTTTTACTTGTAAAATTTAACTTTGATTTTTTAATGTACATATATACATAATATTAAGGTAGACATTTTTTCATTAGAACTCAATTAAGTGTGTTTTTATTACAAGGGTTCTTTCAATATAAAATGTTTGATTACTCCTGGGTTACACAGCTACCTTCACCCTGATAGGTCTTGGTCTTTCCTTGATAGATTACACTATGACTACCTTATAAGCTACGCCATAGTTGAAACGTGCAAGATAATATCGAGTGTACTATACATTTTGTAATACGTATTTAGCATACATAGATATATTTTACGACTAGCTCAATTTATTTTGTATTTAGGTCTATAATAATTATTATATTATACTATAAACATAGCTATTTACATTATAAAATTAAGATTTTTGTGATCTACATCACACTCTATTTGCAACCAAAAAAACTTCACTATAGTCTAAGAGTATAATTTTTTTTTAAAAGTATTGTTTTGCAGTCGGCTATAATAATACTTATTATTTTATCATAAATGAAATTAAAAATGTATACACTCTGAATTGGATGGTTGATAAAATAATAGGAGATGAAAATGTGCATTTGTCCAAGTAATTTTTGCTATTCTTATTATTATCTCTATCATCATCATCATCATTATTATTATTATTATGACTAAGTTTGCTATCCAAGCTATACAAGAAAGTTTGCTAAGGAAAACTACGAAGTTTAATATTTTTAGAAAAAATCTAAATTATTGCCTTAGAAACCATAAATACGCAAGATAACCCCCATCGCTATTAAAATTAAGTTCATACTAAGAGATTGAGATAATTATCACCCTTCACCAATTTACCAAAACGAATCAAACATGGCAGTCACTTTTGTTTTCTGAACAATAACTTAAAACAATCTTTCTCCATCATAATTAAAAAGGAGGAGGAGGAGAGAAACTAAAGAAGAAAGTAAAGATAAGGACTCGTCAAAGGAAAACGTTGCTAAAGAGGAACCATCAAACAAACACATAACAGCAGAGAGCTAGCAGCAAGTATCAGAACCTTTGCAGTAAAATCAGCTAGCGTGTCAAATATCATACCCATTACTTCAAGGATCTATTCACTAAAAAGCTAAGTTGAGGGTTCTCTTAGAGACTGGTAGATTTTACGGGGGTAGGGTTCCTTTTTGATCTCGCTAAGGAATGATGTAATGGGTAGAGAAAAAGCATTAAAAAGGCAGCAAAGAAACAAATAAAAAAAAACGTATTTAAAAATATGTTCTGCGCCTATTATTCTCAATGAATAAATTAATTAATTTCCTCAGACTTAACATTTACAGTAAATGTGCGTACATTTTTAATTAGTGAAGATTATTATTGTGAACGAATGACATTTGTTCACAATAATAAATTTAAATGCAGCTAAAGTATGACACCTTATTGCGAGAATTGAGTCCGGGAAATTTATTTCAGAGCAGCAATGCTCTACCACTGAGAAATCCATGACTTGTCCTATATACAGTGTCATTTCTCACTTGTAGTTCAAGGAAAAGTTTTTGATGGGCGTGTGAGATCACAAGCCATGAGCTATAAGTGATGAATGACTTTGAGCATAAGATGAGCCTTGGTTATCTCAGTGGTAGAACATTGAAGATCTAAGTTTAAGGTTCCAGGACCCATTCCCTTATACAGGTTTAATTTTTAAACTATACCTAAATGCATGTATGTGGCCAAAGATCGCCATAAGTGTCATGAACTTGGGAAACGGAGGTATCTTTCATTTACCCAGGTAATAGACCTCAGTTTAGGACAACTGGGCGCAAGGCCAACTGGGTGCTAAACATTCGTTTTTTTTAATTAACTTTTTTCTAGTGTAATGCAATGTACTTTTTTTAGAATATAAAAAATGCACCATTTTTTTATATATTCTTTAATTAAAATTAAAAAGAGACTGGTAAAAACTATAAATGAACTTTTTTTTAACTAATCAATTGCGTAAATATTCATTTTTGTAGTTGTTTATAAAAAATATCTTAGTAGAGGATACTTAATAAATTCATATTTGTAAAGTTAACCTAACTTAACTATTACAATGCATTAATACATTACACATAAAATATGATGTTGCGCATAATAAACGAGTGCATTTTTTGCTTTTACTCATCACTTTTTAGTTGAAAAGAAAAAAGTGCATTGAATTATGCTAGAAAAAAGTGATTTTTTTTAAAGAAAAAAGGTAGGGTTACTTTAGGCGCCCACTTGTTTGGATCGGAGTGAACCTACCTTGAATTGTTCACCCGTGGTAAAGCTTATAAAATAGTGCCACAGCGAAATCTATCAAAATATGACTGATACGTTTCAGGGTAAAAATGTGTATATATCATTTCCCTGTGTTGTTGGGCAAGCCCGTATTTGAAATGGAATACCTTTGTCTATTGTTTTGTAAGTACATCACGATAGAGGCAGATCAATTTCAAAAAACTATACGATAAAAATAAAATATTAATTCGAATAAATTTAAAATAATTAATTAACATAGAATTTGTTGTTGAAAAATTACAATTTTAAACAAAATGGCTAACGTTTTCGTAAAAGTTTAATATGATCTGCCTTTTTACATTAATGTAATAGAGGTTATGAATATGGAAATAATGGAAATGTACAAACATTTTCTTCGAAAAAGAGTAGGCAACTATTTTAGAAAATACTCTTCCTTACACACTGCTGGAATTTGAACAAAACACCCCCGTCCTGAGCAAACGAGATGAAACTGATGACTTAGTCGGTGTGCCCACCTATGAAAGTATGTAGAAGTAGTCCTGAATTCAGATGTGACCACTACGACCATTATAATAATATTCCATGTAGGTTTAGGCTAGGTTGGACAAGCTCTGTAGAAAGAGATAATCTATCAATTAAGACCGGTAACTCCTTTTTCACATAGGAGGATCCAACACTTTACTTGCCCTGCTCAATTTGAGTTGGGCATAGTGCGCTTTATCTGCATTTGACTTTGGAAAGAAAATCCATTTAATAAATATATATTTAATTCAGGTGCTGGTACATTAAAGGGCTAAATTTTGTAGCTATGCCATCATACTATACTTACTAATGACATGATATACTTATAATATGAGCAAACCTAAAAACGTTTTTGTTAGACAATTTAAAAAAAATCTTATTCGTGTTTAGTAATAGTTTTTATTGGAAATAATACGGGTTTGTGTTCTGCAAGATAGATCATAGGAATATATATGTTTATTATTTTTTTAATTACATAATGTTGTAGTTAAACTCGCATTAAAATCAGCCAAGACGCTTTTTTATTATATTTTTTAAAACCAATTTGGACTATACGCCTATGTACTAATTACACTTATGGTTTAAGGATTAGGAAAGGTCAATTTAAAAGTAAATGCACTAACACTAAAAGGAGAGGGAGAAACTATTTAATAAAAACTACTTTCAGTGCACCCGACCGGAATACACTATTATTGTAAAATGTGAGCATTAAATAATTATATTATATGTCGTTTGAATTAAAACATATCTTTAAAATGTAATTGTTACTCAAATAACTTACATTACTTACTTACATTTTGGCACTAACCACTTTATAGTTCATCGCATAATTTACAAAGAAAAAACACCCCCTAAGTAGCTACAAAATAAGAATTTATTTTGCCACAGCTTATACTTCTAATGCATACACAATTTTGATCATTATTTAATTATTCTAAGGCAATCCAAAACTTTAATTTATTATTCTGTTTCTTGGATTGTCGCACTTTGTTATGGGGAGAAATAACGTCACCCTAATATTTAATTGATCGCTTCTCCAGTTTTCCTTTACCTACCCCCACCCTTCTAGAGCTTGTATTTCAATCAGGAGATTTCCCCTGGGCGCTATATCCAGCAGGTGTCTTTCCGTAACGGTAATGTGTGGGGGATAGAGAAAAGAAGAAAAGGTTTGCAAAGCATTCGTACACGGTTGGAAACGAAATTCTATAAGATACATTCTTAAATGTGATAAAAGTTGTGTGATGAAACAACTTTTATTAAAACATTCTTGGTTAGATCATAATTTCCTTGTAATCAATGCTTGCATTTTGAAAGCTTAACCCCTCGATACATTTTATCAAGTTATTTTCTTACAGAAGTAAATGATAGTAATATTTAAACCTTATAGTTTTAACAGTCTTCATAACCAATTTTTATAGTATTTTTTTAATAATACTGTTGAAATAAATAAATACATTTAATAAATAGATTTAGGAATTCAAATTAATTATTTACATATAAACAAAATAAGCTGTATGCTTCAATTAACTGACTGTTTTATGTATTAGAAAAAAATTGCACGCAAAATCAATTTATAAAAATTAATCTTTTGTCATAGTAGGCCTATAATATTATAGTGCAACGTAGACTTAAAATAAATATTTTGTTTATTACGTTATTTGTTTTAAAATTTTGTTAGAACTTCAAAAAGAAACATTATGTTTAAAACTGATTTAATTTCAAGTTATGTGTTTAGATAAAATTGCAAAAACAGAGTTAAGTAGCCTGTGAGTGAATTTGGAATTCTTTGTAAAATATCATTATTTTATTGTGGGGCCATTTGTTTTCTCATGATTAACAAACATGTTTTCTAATACAATCATTATTGGCGACCTTCTCTAGCATTTTATGGTTATATTAAAATATCCTGTATTTATTGAAATTTTAACATTTTATTAGTAAAAATCTTATAAACTTTAATAAATACATTAAATATGTTTATAACATTGAAAATGTTTAGGGAATTCCTCAACAATGATTATTTTAGAATTCAAGTTTTTTTTCAAGAGCGTATGAAAAGTTTCCAATGAAAAAATGTTAGAAAACCTTCAAGATTCACTTGAAGTCCGTTAATATAGCCAGTAGTATAAGAGTTTTTATTTAGACACATTATTTTAACAGGTAGAATGCCTATCAATTTAAGTTCTCCATATACAGAATAGGATCTTATCAAGAACAGACCCGACAACCAGTCCCCAGCCATTAATTCATTCCTGTTAAAGGAAAATGTCACCAGTGATAAATTTTTCGGCCATTTCAGGAATCGAATCCGGGACCCTTAGCCTAGAAGAAGGACACGCTACCGACTGAGACACGGTGGCGTTGATATTTATAATTTTACTACAAAAATGTAAAGCAAGTAGAATTAATAAAAGTTGATTATATTGATTTACCAATTTAATTACTTGCGTTGATTTTTGTTTAAGAATGGAATTGAAGTTACTTAGCTTCAGTAGTAGACTACTCACATGTGGAAATGTGAAAGTGAAAGGTTATAGAAAGTAGCTACACCTTAGTTCGTAAACCAGACCCTTTTTTTGCAAAGTGGGCTTGTCCCCTCTTGGTCCTCTACCTTAGCGCGAGGCCCTCCCCTGCCCACACCCAACCCCGGAAGTTGTAAATCAGCCCCTTGAGAGTATACAAGATGGTGGAGGACTGTAGGTTACACCCCACTGACCACATATCTTATCACTAACATGGTCGGGGAAGAGATGAAATATGGAATATTTATACTGGAATAGAGTAAATTATGGATGAATGAGGTAAGTGAATTTTTGTGTAAGAACTTTTCCCCATTTTTCTGTTATAGCAAAATGTTAAAAAGGAGTGAAACTTTTGTTGTCCTCATGTGTAATAAAAAAAATTGTTGATCTGCACTTGGAACTTTAAAATAAATTAATATATAAGTATTTCAGGAGAAACTAAACTGTTCTTATTTAGAGTACTTTTTCTAAAGTAAAAGTTACATAAAATTTGTATTACAAACAATTAGGTATAGTCCCATTAAAATAATATATATGAATTGGATAGAACAAAAGATAAAATGTACGCGTGCTTGTGTGAAGTAATAGTGGGAAACAATTTTGAGAAATAAAGTACCTGGTGGGATTAGAACCCCTGTTTCTTCCTCACCGAAAACCATATCAGACTAGGTTGAAACGTGTAACATGAGTAAAACGACGCAAGTTTTTATCAAATCAATTTCACAACATTAATTTCTATGTTATTTCGAAGGTACTGTACATCGCTTCCCAAATAAAGATTGTTTAAGTACATCTCATCCCAGAAAATGTATATTTTGGAATTTAATAATTCGCTTTCTAACCAAATATATATTTTATATTTAAGTTATTCCCTTTGAAAATAATTTTCTTTTAATTCTAAACAAATCAATATTAAAGTTGTCGAACAAATTAATCAGTTGTGAAAAAAAATTAATATGTTTAATTTTTATAATTAGCACCTTCACCAAAAATGTAATTTGTCGAAAACTTAATTTGGGTTCCTTCAATTCAAGACTAATGTTCTACCACTATATAAAACCCCCAAGGCTACGTGAATTATCTGAATAAAACATTCAGAATATTTCCCAAAATTTTGAATATTTAATTAGAAAGTTGTTTGCGTAGCGTAATTAATTTTAGACCTCTGTTTTTGTTTGATATATCAACAAACACAGGTGAATACTCTTCTTTAGAAATGGTCAAAACGTTCACCTAATGTAATAAAAATTATACATTGTTATACAAACATTAATAATTTTATTTAGCTCAACTTTTGAATAAGCATCAAACATATTGAAATAATGTTTTAAAATTAATTAAGATCATTGAGAAGGTTTTTTAATATTACTTTTTCTCTCTCTCTTTATATATATATATATATATAATATTCATATTTAAAACATTTACAAATCTGTTTCTTAAAACTTATTCTATTGCGTGTTCTTATATCTATTTTTTGTGTTTCAATACCGGCTTTATATAAAAATACAAGCCTGAGGGAAAAAGCGTCTCATATTAGGAGCCGTTACCTTATATATACATGGAAAAACCCACTCACTGGCTCATCACTGTATTTCCAAAATCCCTGGGCCTGAAAAGTAATTTTGCGTGAAGATTCCTTTCAGGCAAGAGCTAAAACGGGATTTTGTGAAAATGAACCTCTAAGACAAAGCCCACTCATAGTTATACTATATATATGAGTGTATATATATAAAGGTAACGGCTCCTAATACGATACCCTCTTTTTCTCAGGATTGTATTTTTTTATATAGCAGGTATTAAAATACAAAAAATAGATATAAGAACACACAATAGAATACGTTTTAAGAAACAGAATTGTAAATATTTTTAATATGAATATTTGTTATTTATTTCGTGAAATCCAAATTTATTCAAAATAATGGATATAAAAATGGACTCCTCATATGGGGCTTCTATTTATTTGCCTTTTTACGACACCAAAGGGACACAAATTGTAGGTCAGTAGTAACACAATGTTCGTGAGCTCATTGAAAGAATGCCGTTCATTGTATCCCATGTTATTCGTGTTTGTATTAATGAAAATATGTAACCAAAGAGTAGACATTCGGCATCAATTTCTTCATCATCAGAGCTGTCCAACTGGATAAAGTCTGACTCAGAATCACCATTCCTAGATTCCACCAATTTTTTTCTTGGGTTTTTCTTTAAATAATATTTTTCTTAGTAAAGAGTTTTAGTGTTGAAATAGACATCTTCACTTTTTTTTTTTGCTGTGATTATTTTAAAACATTTATCATTGCTGGCACAAGCACTACAACGTATTGGCCATTGATTTGCTGTTGCTGGAAGCGGATGAATGTCACGTGCTAATAGATTAGCACTTTTAGGTCCTGCAGTAGGGCGGTGATCAGTTTTCTGGTCAAGAGCACTTGAAAACCCTGCCTCAGAGCTGTAATTAGTTTGTAATTCGTTATGGTCATTTTTATTTGCAATAGTATAAGGTTTAGGAATTGTCTCTTGATGACGGTGAATGGTGAAGTCATAATCTAGGAACATGTATATATTTAAAGGAAACAAAACAGTATTTCGGAATGCATTGACTGATATCTCCATGGCTGTGTTTGGTTGTTAACAGCACAGAACATTTTTGCAACCAGAAATGGTGTTACTACCCTATTTGGGCTATCTCTTAAAAATACTATTTCTTTAGAATAGTACGTTTAATATATATTATAACAATTAGCTGCAACAAAACGTTAACATAACATCATGATATAACTTAATATTAATCTAATAGCAGGAGCTAATAATACGTGACTCTCTCATATTAGGAGACGCTTGGGGTCTCATATTAGGTGATAGTCAACATATGAACAATGTCTGTGTTTTAGGTTAGATCATAGGAGCTACTTTAACATACATGCATTGAATTCTTCTCTTAACTGTTAATCACGATATACTCAAGTTAAAACTAATTTAACTCACCTTAGTTAAAAAATTAGTCCGTAAAAATAGCTACTCAAAACCTTGTTTGAAAACAAATCAAGAAAACCTTTACCACACTCAGGTAAAAAATTTCTGGACAATAGCAACAACACATACGCGGGAAATCATTGTGAGCATCAAGTTCCACGGATCCGGACAACTGGACGTGGCCAACTGGACACTAGGACAACTGGGCGCCAAAAGTAACCCCACTTTTTTTCTTTAAAAAAGGTTTTCACTTTTTTCTGGCACTATGCAATGCTTTTTTTTCTTTTTAATTAAAAAGTGATGAATAAAAGCAAAAGATGTACTCTTTGATTATGCGCAACATCATATTTTATTTAAATGTCCTTTGTCTTGTATTAATGCATTGCGATAGCTAGGTTAGGTTAGGTTAACTTTATAAAATGAACTAATTAAGTTTCCTCTACTAAGATTTTCTTTAAACAACTCCAAAAAGTTAAAAAAAAGTTCATTTCTAGTTTTACCCATCACTTTTTAATTTTAATTCAAGAATATATGAAAAAAATTGTATATTTTTTATATTCTAAATAAAAGTGCATTGCAATATACTAGCAAAAAGTTAACCAAAAATAAAAAAGTGTTTTTTTAACGTCCAGTTGTCCTGGCTTCCAGTTGTCCTAAACCGCAAGTTCCAATGGCCTTTGTTAGAGCACAATACCTCATAGGTGAGAAACATTGGGGTCATAGATATATATATATTATAAAATACATATTATATACAAAATATATAATACATTTTATATGTATGTGTATAAAATAAATGTATAATATATATTAGATTTTGAGAAAAGTAACCTCAAAGAGGTGAAAAAAGGGGGTTGAAATTTTAAAAAAAATGCAGTGCTTTATCTTTTTAACCAGGGGAGAACATTTAAATTTTAAATAAAGTTTCTTTCTATAATTATTCGAGGTAAATCTGTATGTCCCAGGGAACAGATCTGAACTAGTTTGATGGATTAAATTCAAACTTAATATCCAGATGTTATATGACCAAAGCTCAGGGATTTTTTTATTTTGACTTTAGTAATCAAATTAAGGGTAATTTACTGATGAGTGATTAATATTTTTGAACTTCAACCTTTTCAAAAATATCTCTCCAATTTTGTTTAAAATTGATATTTAAGAAATGTTTTACCTGACAAATAGCACTGTATACTTGTATTTTAGGTAAAATTTCGTATAAAAGGTAGTTTGCTGATTAGTGACTTTCAAAAATTCAAAATATTTATAAAACCATTCTAATGATTTTGTTTAAAAATTGTGTCTGATGGAATATTTGACATGACAAACCAAACTTTGGGAGTGACAGCCTCTAAGGAATCGTAAGATTGTCTAT
>CABEEJ010001480.1:102710-148808 GCA_901482245.1 Timema douglasi
CGCATTATTATTTTCAACACACATATTGAAGAATCATCATAGACTCTACCATAAAATATGAGTGACTATCGACATTTTTATGAGGAATAAATTAAATTTTCCAAATAAAATATAGCCTATGCTACTCGCTGATGATGTAGCTTTATATGCTTTATATTGGTGAAAGAATTTTTAAAATGGGTCCAGTAGTTTTTGAGTTTTTCCATTGCAAACAAAAAAACCATAAATCAAATCTTTCCTCTTTATAATATTATTTATCAACCATAAGTTTATCCAATTACATATATCATTTTAAGCTTTAGATCATTAAATAAATTCTTATTCGATCTAAATATAAATTTGCCTACAAAAGATTCCTTCAAAATAATCGATTAGATTTCAAAATATATTCTATACATCCTTAATGCATGATATAACTAGGTCAGTAAGTTATTGACATCTCGCCTGCTTTCAAGTAATGTAAATCTAAGAATATGCAAACAATAATTTTACCGGCTGTTCTCTATAGGTGTGAAACTTGGTCTCTTACCCTTACTTGACCAAAATCAGTTCAAGGTTTTCGAAAACAAGGTGCTTAGGAACATATTTCGTACCAAAAATGATGGGGATACTGGGGAGTGGAGGAGGTTACATAATGGTGAGTCACATACCTGTAATAATCACAAGACATTGTTATTATAATCAAGAGTCATAGATGACGGTGGGCAGGACATGCAGCGCGAATGGGAGATTATAGAACCGTGTTCAGGGTACTGCCTGGTAAACCCAATGGGAAGAGACCATTTATAAGATCTAAACGCAGATGGGAGGATAACATTAGAATGGGCCTCAAAAATATAAGATGTAGTGAGGTGGACTAGATAGAACTATCTAGGGATAGGTTGCATACTTTTGTAGGTGCGGCATTTAACTTTAGAGTTTTTAATGCTAGAGAATAAGTAAGTAAGTCTATCCATTCTTAACAAAAATAAATGTGTGAAACCTCAATCTATACAGATGCACACAAACAGAGCTTCTTAATAAAATGAGATGAAGGTTTATTGGGTTCAGCCACGTTATTTTGCATGTAACGGAGGATTTTGATTTTCATGATATAACGAGTTCGTGCATCCTACATATAAGGGTTTGCCAAAATTACACTTTAAGCTTATGGTCTAGTTCAAGGTTTAATATGAATTAGAAAATATCGTTAGGTATATTAATTTGCTAGCGTGAGCTATTGTAGTGGCCGCCATATTGAGTCATCAAAAGTTCATAATTTCATCCCTATTATTTAATAATTTCGTCCCTTGAAAAAGACGACATCTTATCTTTTCTGGATTTTGAAACGCAAGCAAAACTATAAAGAGGTTAAGCAAAGAACTATTAATGAAGTAAAAAGCCACGAAACTGGGCTATAGGGAAATCTGCTGCACAGCTACGAAACTAATCAAATATATTTGCAACTTTAACTTAAAAGGCTAATCATAATTTGTTAAATCTTATTATTTTGACTTATGTTCACAAAAAGAATTTATGTTGTTTAATTTGATGTTTGAATGAAGTTTATTTTTGTATTATTCTTTTAGCTTCACCACCATATAGTATAAAAAATAAGAACCTATGTGCCACCTTTCAGTTCAATCTAAAATGTTGTAAGCTCCCCAGACATCAAAATATTACTGGTGCTTGAAACTTGGGTGGTTAATCTTGTAAGTCATTAATATGGGCTTTATGAAAAGAAAAATAATCAATAAGGCAGTTGTTATCATTTAGAAATCTTAGTTAAGAATTATTTTTAAAATTCAAATGAAGCCAAATAAATACTAGTTTATAGTAATTTTCTATTTAGAAAATACTTTTTCATTCCTATACAATAGATCGTTAGTTACCCTATAGGCAATTAAATAGAATATTCCATTAGAAAGTATTTTACTTGATAGTTTGTGTACTTAGCTCTGTAGTCTTATAATCACGTCATATTTCACAATTAACTCTCTCACAAATACCCCACAAGAGGTTCTGTTAAAAGCACAGTAGCTCGTCTAGTGTATATCCCAACAAGTAGGTGGGAATTACACCAAGGATGTCCAGGGATGTCTAGTACGCAGTTTGACATCTCCATAGATCCACGCAGGTCGTCACACTTTCCAAGGCGTCAGTATACCGAAATACCTAGTTTCCGGTGACTGAAGGTTCAAGGTTTAAATGCATGCCCAGTACTTTAGGGGTATTTTTACACATATGTCGCATCAGTGTGATTTTCCCTTTCTCTTTACACTACCAAGAGGGAGTACATCCATCCAACCTTTACTAGCATCTAGATATCATTTTCTGGAAATTTATAAATGACACCTGGACACGGGAATTGAACCCGGGACCTTTGGCTTAGCACGCCAAGTACTTACTACGTAGTACTAAGCCAAAGTTCCCGTGTCCAGGTGTCATTTTTCAATTTTCAGAATACTTAAATCAAGATTATTCGTTAAAATAACTATGGTGCTAGTGGTGTGACGTTTCTATTAATAAAAAATTGCTATTTTGATTACTAGGCATATAGCACATCTCCAGTCGGATATTGTATTTATCAAGAGTTAGAAACACGAAAAAAGCCAAATTAATATATGTATAATAGATCTAGAGAACAAGTGATCAGGTATAGTTAAGAAAATATACGTATAGTATAATTAATTTAGCTCAATAGATATTATTAGCTACTGATTAATTATTGGGGTCCATCAATTAATTATTAATTAATATTTGATGTTTATCACAGATCCCTGTAAATCCAAATATTCTAGGAACATTTTTTGTGAGTGACTTAAAACCATATATTTCTCTTCATTTAAATTGAACAGTGAATTAATGTATCAAAATTTACCAAATTTGTCATAGTTTTTTTGTTATAAAACTTCCACGACATTCACAACTCCACCTTTTTTCTAGACAGCTTATATATAAGTAGAGCATAAATTAATTAAAAATTTTCATTAAAATGATTAATGTGGAGTAACGTAGATTATGTTTAAAGCCGGTTGGAGGGTGACCTGATGGTCTAGGGCTAAGGTGTCAGTCTTCTTAAACAAATGCGTACTTAGTTTTTCAGTTCATTTATATATACACATATATATAAAATACCTATTTTTAAAGCTTGCATGGTCCCAAGCACACAAACATTCCAGTTTTTAGTTTGTTTTATTTTGCATTTTCTCTCTCTTTTTTTTTTTTTTNTTTTTAGGGGGGTGGCAGGCCAATCTGCAAATATTGAACCTATTATAGAATAGCGGTAGTAGAAACACACACATCCCAAGTGGCCAAGCCATGGTTTTGACTAGGGCTTTAACACCCCTGTCATATACTTGTTAAAGCACTTATTGTTCAGAAGTAAATCTATATTTGCTGGATCCTCTGAAAGTTGAGGAGGAGGCTCCATTTCAAGTCTCCCGGAATCTGTTCCCTTCCACTGACGTATAAAGGACAACTCAGCCATCACTTCTTGATTGGTCCGATTGTCATGCTGATGAATAGCGTTTTATACCAGCAGTAGTGGTGGTGGTGTATATACCAATACAAATCTCAATATGAAAAGGCAGAACGTCAGGGTGGATGGAATAAGAAAAGTAAGGGACGAAGCCACCTTATATTATACTTGTCATTCAGATCTCATAAGTCATTTAAATTCCCAGGATGACAGTGGCATATATCCAAGCTGAGTCTTTAAGGGAGGAGTGTATGGGACACAAGAAAAGTCAAACGTTTTTCAGTTTTTATAGAAAAAACTTTATTTTTGGTCATCATAAAAAAAATTATCCTAATACAAATATAGAGTTTAATTTTCTTTATTATTATTATTATTATTATTATTTAGAACCGCGTCTTACAACCCGTTCGGTTTATACGCTTCAAGTACTAATTACGCTAATGGATTAGGAATTGGGAAGGTTGAATTAGAGGAAGTGAACCCGCATTTGCGTGGAGGGAGAGTGGAAAACCATTTAGGAAAAAACATCCCTGATTCACCCGACCGAGATTCGAGCCTCGATCTCCCCGTCCTCAGCAGTCGAGTAGCTCAACACGACTAGCGCGTTAGCCAACTACGCCACCGAGGCGGGTTTTAATTTTCTTCACACGGTGATATCAACAGTTGTAGAATATCTGTCATGAGCACTAGAGGCATTAGATGAGAAACTTTTTAAATGAAGAGAAAAGTTTTCATTAAATTCCAGGACACACTTAACATATATTAAAGAACGGTTGATATCATCATTTTAAGAAAATTTAACTATGTTTTTACTGAGTAATTATTTTATTTCTTTATACTAAAAGAAATGTGTTTACATAGAAACTGGATAAATTACTGCCCTTAACATATTATGTTCCCTGGACTCCAACCTTAATAAGGGTAAATTTTGCAAATATATTAAATTCAACCATCAAAAGATACAAAAGTAAAGGAAACACTAGAGATACAGGGTATGGATGATATATAAAACTAGCTTCAAAGCTCGTCCACAGCAAGTTGATTAAAATATTAGTCAACCTAACAAAATCTAACCTTCAATTATTGATAAGCTCATGGAATTTTGGGCTTTGTTTGAGAAAAGTATATTTTTGTTAATTATTACCTAAGAGTATGTAAAGTGAGAATGAGCTAAAATAATTATATTTTTACTATATAAGAAAAATCGACAATCCGGCCTCATTATATTCTGTCCCGTGATATAAAATACAATAGTGTACAAGAAAGTGTATATTCAGAATGTGTAGTAAGACACAGTGCTAAAATGTGCAATGTGTCAGCCTTCTAGGTATTTTATTTCTGGAACATGTGGAAAGACACACACACACATATTATGAAATTATATAATACTGTATATAGATAGATACTTACAATTTTTTACAAGCTTAAAAGTAATATTTAAAGGATTGATAGTTTATTAAAAAATTGACAGCTGCAGCTTCCATGAATTTACATGTTTTTAGAGTATCTTTAATAACTTTTTTAAATGTCTTATACTATTATTCCTACCAAATAAAATGTATTTAAAGTTCCTTTTTGATATAATTATATGTAACATTAACAAAAGATCTTTACAGTGAAGGGAAATCAAATTAGTTTGTTTTTTTGTATTTATAGCAAGAAAACTGAGGATAGAAAATTTTGTGTTTCATTAATTTTTATATTCCTCTTTTAGTCAAAGTGTAGCTAATAATATAAAGATAAAATTTAATTATAAACAGCTTATTTCGTTTATAGTAACTAACATATTTGTGCTTTGCAATATTCTAAAAACCCGCCTCCGTGGCGTAGTTGGCTAACGCGCTAGTCGTGTTGAGCTCGACTGCTGAGGACGGGGAGATCGAGGTTCGAATCTCGGTCGGGTGAATTGGGGTGGTTTTTCCTAAATGGTTTTCCACTCTCCCTCCATGCAAATGCGGGTTCACTTCCTCTGATTAATCCTTCCCAATTCCTAATCCATTATTGTAATTAGCACAAAGCGTATAACTCAACGGGTAGTAAGACGCGGTGCTAAATAAAAAAATAATATTCTAAAATGATTACATTTTTCAAACGTATTAAACTATAACTATCAAAATGCCTGAAAAAAATTATGTCAGGCTAACATTACATTGTAATTTATTACTAAATATACCTGACATGGAGGTAAGAACTATTGTTTGTTGTACATATTTGCAATATATTTTTAATTCTTTTCAATAATATATTAAACTAATTAGTGTTTCTAATGCCATACATTTACGGTAATATCTACCATATGTTTATTTAAATTACTTGAAAGCTGTTGCATAAGTGGAGTTACAGTCCTATTTTCATAGAAATATTATTTTAGCAAATGCGATCTTATTTTTTTGTGATCAACATTGATAATACTTTACTATATTTAGAGTGTTGTTATATAGATATTACTAATACATATAAAAAGAGACAGCTGCCGATAACCGGGATTTACGTTATTAAATAATATCTAGTAACTTTTCTAGCTGTCAGATAAGGTCCTGTGTAAATTGAACTATTAGCAGAGAATCGGTCCAGTAGCTTGTTTGGTTACATAGACCTCTGTTGCCCGCGGATTTTCCCTTCCTTGCCCCAAAGAACAAACAATAAGGTTGTACGTGACGCCACAACAGTGATCCAAGGACCGCCCAAATACCGCGGAACAACCGCTCCATTTCCAACCCCCCCTTCAAACCCACCCCTCCTCACCTATCGATTCCAATATCTGGCTCCCCAACAACTTCACTCTCTACTGATTGCCCAACTAGACGACTACGCTCAAATTGAATTCTACTTGGCCCTTTTTTTTTTTACCCTTGTCCCGGTTTCGATGTAAAAAAAAAACATGTTAGAACGTATGTTTTTAAAAGATTCCCCTTTCTTAGAATTGTGATATTTTCGTTGATTCTCGGTTCAGCAAGAAAAACTACTGGTCACTAATACTAATAAGATATTTAATTATGAGAGACCTATAATGGGTTCGCTTCGCAATTACTGAGTGATTTCTTTATTATTATTTTTTACAGCACTTAACGTCTTACTACCAGTTACATCTACTCTCAAATTTACACCTATGTATTTTGTATGAGGAAGATATAATTAATATGATGACCCGCCTCGGTGGCGTAGTTGGCTAACGCGCTTGTCGTGTTGAGCTCAACCGCTGAAGACGGAGAGATCAAGGTTCGAATCTCGGTCGAGTGAACTGGGGGTGGTTTTTTCTAAATGGTTTTCCAGTCTCCCTCCACGCAAATGCGGGTTCACTTCCTCTAACTAAACCTCCTCAATTCCTAATCCATTAGAGTAATTAGTACTTAAAGCGTATAACCCAAATGGGTAGTAAGACGCGTTGCTAAATATTATTATTATTAATTAATATGATGTGCACTAGCATTCACATGATAGGAGAGGGGGAAATAATTTGATAAAAACAAACCTCCATGCAACCAGTCATTATCCAAACACCAACTTTTCCGTCTTCAGAAAATCAAAAAAAGGAATGTCATAGCTGCATTAGACGAAAAAAAATATTTCAAAACAAGAGAAAAAGTTGTTGTTTAATTTCAGGAAATGCTTGACAGATATTCAAGAACTGTTGACATCATCATGGGAAGAAAATTAATCTCTATGCTTTTACTGGAGCGATACATTATTTATTTTGACCAAACAAATGTTTTAATATAAAAACTGCAAAAACTCTGCCCTTTTCTCTCGTTTCTTACACTCCCTCCTGAAAGGGGGAACCCCTATTTCACTAATGATACTTTTTCTGATATCATACCAGGAATTAAACTCAGGACCTGTAGCTCAGTAGACAAATATGCAACCAAATGAGCTAGAGTATCATATTAATAAATCTTTAATGCTTCACGTTATTTTAGTTAATATATTTGATACATTTAAAAAATGACACTTGAACTTGAACCCAAGACTCTCATATTAGCACGCCAAGGCTCTATCACTTAGGTATTCCTGGATTTGTTCTAAGTTCAGACTCATTCATAATTAATATTTAAGGCAAGTCTGTGATGGACGTGTAAGGTCTTCTGCTACTTAGAGTTATAATTGAATCACAGCCCACCGGTGACTCAGGGTCAGCGTCTACTCTGCCGTTCATACAATAATAAATTGTACAATCTGTTTATCCTAAAAGGTAGCAAGCTAACCTTTCACGTTTCCACTATGGCGTAGCTTAAAAAAAAAAGAGGCACTTTGTAATTCATTAAAGAAAGACTACCACATTTCAAGGTACACGGTGTATACCTGTTTGTCTAATATACGTTTTATCGAAATTATATTTGGAGGCGTTCATTTAGGATATAGGTTTTCTCCTAGATGCAAAATACTACTATAATTTTGTATAATCAGTTCAACCACACATGATAAAAGCTCAATAATGTTTCATTTTCAGTACATCACTAAACCATTTAAAGACGGTCTTATGAGTACCGGATAGATATTGCTATTGAGAGGTTAATGTTATCTACCAGATAAAAGTTATCAGCCACTTTAATGTTTTACACGTATTATGAACTGATTTTATCTGCCAGATAGCTATCTGTAGGATAAATATATTTTTATGCAGAACACGCAAGGTTGGCACTGTTTTTACTGGTGCGCATGCGTATAAGCCTTGCTGATAGCGCTACAACCTTAGCGAGTGGTGAGAAAGCTCAACATTTGTTAAATAATGGCGGCTAAATGATTTCGAGGAAACAGATGGTGTCACGTGGGCGCAGAAGATAAGTTGTCTTGCAAGTACTAATTTTGGTGTCTGCCAAAATGTGGGCAATAGTTGGGTACAACGTTTACAAAATTTTATGTATTGTACTCACATTTGATCATTTGTTCTTAAATAAATATATTCTACAAATAGCTTTCCAGTTTATATAAAAGTGAATTAAATAATATAGTTAGAGCCCGGGCCTGTGCTTGCTAAACACGCGAACTAAGATATTAATCTAAAAACAGATTCTGATAGACGAAACCTCATTAAAGCAACGCGTAACTATGGCAACAACCATTTTAAATTCCAGATAAAAGTTATCAGGTACTTAAGCCTCCTGATAAAAATATGATGGATAAATACATTTTATCTTGCAGATAAATACTATTTGTCAGTCATAAGACGTAATTTTAACTTATCCACCAGATATAAATATTTATCTACCAGATTAATATTTATCCACGAGTCATAAGACCGGCCCTTATTGTAATAGCAGTGTAAGAAAAATTTCCCAAGACCCAACAATGAGAGAGAGAGATAGTAAAGTAAAGAAATAAAGAAGAGACTTGACAGGCTGAAAGATAAATGAAGAAGCAAGATGAACAACTTCGTGATGAGTCAATTAAATGACCCATAGCTTCTTCCGTAATTAGTGTGTTTTTCTCGTCAAATCTCAGAAACCACCCACAACATAAAAAAATGATGGTATTTAAAGTACAATTTTGGAGCCAACTGGTATTATCAGTACACAACTTACAAAATAACTTAATTCTATAACATATACTACACATAGTCAACCGATCGTTAATTTATATTTATAAAGGGGGATCCCACCATCCAAGGCCATGTTTAATAAAAGTTCCGAATAATTATGTTTGGAAACACGTCGCCTATGGCCCTGTAGTTTTAATATAATTTGTTAAAAGTACACTTAATGCCGTGTTAAGATCTTTGACAGTGTATTACAAACAGATAATCTTGATCAGTTGTTTACAAAACTTACTTAAAGGCGAGTTTCAGAAAAGAAGCTTATATTTTACATTTAATTTGATTTAGAAATAATTTTAAAGTGATTAAAAAAACTAGTAGAAATTCCAATTCCAATGGAAAATCTTGTTACATATTAAGATTTAAAGTTATATTATAAAAAAAAAGAGCTCCATGGTGTAAGCCCGCAAGCAAGCTACACCGACCGAGTGGACACCGTATGTTGACGAAGATAGTGCCAAAATTTGCGGATAAAGGGTGTCATATGGTCAATACAACGAAATCTCTGGTTGTGAATATCAGTTTTCTAGACTGGAGCCGATACTTCTTTATTCAAATAGCACATTATTTGTCCTCACGAGACTAAGTTCGACCCCATTCCAGAACTGTTGCTTTACAGAAAAATATGAAAGAGTCGGGGATAGAACCTGAGAATTCTGGATCCATAGCCTGAAACTCTGATGACTATATCATAGAGGTAGTCGCTTTATTAATTAAATATATATAATGGCCACAGTATGAAGTAAAGTTAAGTGATATATTTTTTATAACAGCCGCCATATGATGTCAAATTGAGTGATTGACCAAATAAATGGCTTAGGTACGATGTCAGATTAAGTTATCCACTATAAATAATGTCTACAGTATGATGAAAAATTATCGACCAACAAAATATAATCAACTTATTATGATGCCAATATAACTAAGTGAAGTAGATTAAATGGCCGAAGGAGTGACCTGGTGGTCTAGGGGTAAGGTGTTGGACTTCTGTGCTAGGGTCCAGGGTTCAATCCTCAGTCCCGGCACACATCTAGCTGATTACCAAACCCTTCCTTCTCCTCTGACAAGACGTGTATTAATCACAACTTGTGAATGTGTGGAATGCCAGGTCTCCACCGTGGTTCGGATCCCACGTTAAACTATAGTTACTCCATTTCATCTCACAATCACCCTATCATTACACATTAGCGTAAGTGCGTATAAACCGAACGGGTAGTAAGACGCGGTGCTAATAATAAAAAATAATAATAATAATAATAAATGGCCGAAATGTGTTACTAAATTAAGTGATCGTCCAGATTAAAAATAAATAGTGTGGTAAGATTAAGTGATACACTAAACAAAATCACCTCAGTATGACACCAGAAAGTACAGCAAGACATGCATCCTTGAGAGAGCTGGAATAAGACATCATCTGTTTGGATCACATGGTCTACAGACTGGCTCTCCCCGTACCTTCTCTGGCCCTATGTATGACACGTGAAGAGGAAGGTGTGGAAAACTGATGCCTCTCGGCAGGAAACCTCTCGGGAAATCCAATCTCCGTCACCCCGTTTCATTATTTCTATCATACTTGCTTTTATTTGCTCCTTCTTCGCCAACATTTCTTAGACTCTCCCCTTCCCTTATTTTCGCCACAGCGTCTCAATACGCCGTTAATATGAAGGGTAGAGGTTGTGGGGGGACGCAACACAGTTAACGTGTTTGATTCTTTGATTCTGACCACAGAGGGGATGCTCAATCCTGTCCGACTGCAGACTTTTACGTATAATATTACGATACATCTCACCCTAAAATATTTATTTTTTAAACTTTTGTATTTATAGTGTTTATATGTGAATCGAAGAATGTCAGGCCTCAACCGTGGTTTGGATCCCACGTTAAACTATAGTTACTACATTTCATTTCACAATCACCCTACCATTACACATTAGCGTAAGTACGTATAACCCGAACGGTTAGTAAGACGCGGTGCTAAAGAAACAAGTGTATTTCACTGCTGATTGCAAATATAAAAGAAATTACCTTTTTTAGCACCAGGTTTTACCACGAATAATATGTACTAATTACGATAATGTGCTAGGGACGAGGAAAGTTAACTTTAGAGGAAGTTTACCCACATTTACATGGAGTGATAGTGGAGAACCATTTAGAAAACAAAAACACCCTGAATACACCCGAACGGGATTCGAGCCCCAATCGCCCCGTCAATGGCAGCCCAGTCTATTGGGAGAGTGATGCCTTAGCATGAAAAGCTATTTTCCAAATATGTTTTACTTTGGGGGCGCAAAGAAAAATGTAGATTATTATGTATGAATTTTCTACCTTTTATTTATATATTTATAAGCGACAAGTTGAAAATATACATCTTTTAAATGTAACAAACAAAACATAAACTATAATATTATCACTCTTCAAATTTAAATATTTGAGCCTCAAATTTTGAATCATGTTACGAAGTGGGCTTATTGTCAAAAACTTATTTATGATGATATTAATGGAATAATAAATTGAAGACAAATGATGAATATATAACAAATAAGTTTAATTTCAAATAATACTCGACCACCAACCTGTTATTTATCAAACAAAACTATTTAATAAAAATTGTATGAAATTACAAAATATAAGGCGGGTGCTTAAAATCCGTCAAAAGGGCGCCATGGCGCCCGCAGGAGCTGCGTTACCGACCCCTGCCTTGGACCATTCGACCAACAAAGGCTGGTAGGAAGTAACTATTACTAAGCTTCTTCGTCCTTTACATATAGATGAAACAGTTAATAGCTTTGTGACTGGTGAGGGATAAGGATGCACGGATAGTGTGCCTGACTCCACCTGGTAGCTAGAGGTTCACACCTAAACAGCTATAAGTAAGTGGTTTATTAATATATATATTGGTTTTTAATCCTGGATAACGCTGGTAAAGACTTGAGATGACCAGGTGGACAAACAGGGTGACAAATGAACATGTCCTAAGAAGAGTGGGTGAGAAGAGATCCATTTTTGACGTGATTCTTTGGCTCAAACCAAACTGGATCAGACACATCATTAGGAGTAACTGTCTTCTGCATGATGTGATAGAAGGAAAGGTTGTGGGAAAGAGGAATTTAGGAAGAAGTAGGATTCAAATACTAGATTACATGAAGGAAAAAAGAAAATTCTGGGAGCTGAAGGAGGAGGCAGAGGACAGGGAACATTGGAGATCTAAGTTCACTGACAGAAGGAATGGACCTGTCATAAGACAGAACACCTAATAATAATCTACATAAGTTCCGTTCCTCCAGCCCTGCTCATTATTTACATATTATATATCGGTCGCTCTCCACATGATATTTGGTAGGATGCTGAGCTCACCCACGTGAAAGTTGATGAAGGAAAGGCGTGGTTTATTTTTTACAGAGACTACCCTTGGATTTTACTTTCATACTTTCAGCTATCCAGTCATTAAAACTGTCTGAAGTCTGATCTGACAGCCCACACTATTGAAAAGGTTGATATAAAATAAGGTTTTATGGGAAATGGGTTTGTACTCTGTACATACAATCCTAAAAATATTTCCTAACATAAATACATGGTCAGTCCCATTTAAATTTAAACAATAATTGTTTTAAACTATTTTAAATTTCAGTTAACATGGAATGTAATATATTATTGTTGTGAATTTAGTTGTGTATTGGCCTACATCATATTTAAATAGATTAAATTAAAATTACTTTAAATCATTAATTTTAAAAAATTATTTATATTTTACTCAATAAATAGACTATTATATAGTACATTATTTTTTAAACTAAATTCCCTTTATAAACATACAAAATTGTCTGTAGAACTTAAGTTATATTGAAAGAATGTTTAATTATTTAAATGTGTAAAGTATATGGATCTTCATAATAATATATGTATAAAAGAATGTTTTAAAATAGATTAAAAGCGAGTATGTTTAGTTGCACTAAACTACACATCAATATATATGTGTGTGTGTGTGTGTGTATGTGTAAGAGAGAGATAGATAGAGGGGGAAAAAATAAATCTATATGTTCTTATTATTAGGTATTATTGTGAAGTTGGTGACTTGTAGTGATTTAAACTAGCTTATTTAAAATAAGTTGATGGAAAATTTTATCTAAAAACTTTTCGAATATTCAACTGCAGAGAATATAAAAAAACTACAAGAATAAAAGAAACTAAAAAAATCAGCTTGAATATCATCCTGTATTGAATAGAAACCCCCGTCCAGGACTTATTTTTAATATAATACGTCTTGATTTTCAAAATATATCTAAACTAACAAATTAACTGTCTTAATTCAGTGTATATATTTCCATACATATAGGCCTACACATGAATGTGAATGTGATATAAGTAGTTTAATAAATAGACTGATTCACTTAAACACTCAGTAAATGAAATAAAGATATTACCCTACAATATCAACGATTACGAAATGAGATCACGTCACACAACAAACCACACTTACAATGCAGACGAGTCTTCAGGATAAGGTTTTGATCGAGCAGATTTATCGAACACACTCTATATGTAACGAGTACAGCACGATGTGCCAGCGAGATGAACACGATGTGAACCTGTTCATAAATCAAAGTAACATCCCGTCCGTGACAGAGAAATGTACTTGTTGTCGTCCTCCTAGTGGCGACCTTACGATCTTTTGTTGGAGAAAGAGATGTTGCGTATGGACCACCGCTTCTTGGGGACCATCACATGCTCGTTGACGAGTAGACAATGGGAGGGGGAGGGGGGGTGAAGTGGGACTCATGACAGAGAGACGGCCTTGGAGATGGATTCATTACTTTCGAGAATACAAGGAGAAAATGCTTTTATATCACACGTTCCAAAAAAGAAGAATTTTTTTCCAACCTCATTCCTAACTGGAGTTTTACTTTTGGCTTCCCATCTTATTAATGGTCATTAATATTATTATTATTAGCACTGCGTCCTACTACCCGTTCTGGCTACGCACCTACGCTAATGTGCAACGGTAGGGAAATGGAGGTCCTACATTTTAACGTTGGATCCGAACCACGGCGGAGGTCTGACATTCCACATATTCACAAGTTGTGATTAATACACGTCTCGTCAGAGGTGATGGAAGAGTTTGGCAATCAGATAAATCTGTACCGGGACCGAGGATTGAATCCCGAATCCTCGACACAGAAGTCCGACACTTCACCCCTAGACCACCAGGTCACCAATAGTCATTAGTAAACCATTTAGTTATACTAATAATGTAAGTGCTAGGAAGGTATGATTTATAGTAGATAAGCCTGAATTTGCTTAGAGGGAGGGTGGTAGAACATCGCTTTAATACTTGGTATGAGGAAGGTACAATTCAGAATAAATGTAATGGAATTTGTATAGCGGGAGAGCGGTAGTTCATTTAGAAAAAGGACCCCTCAATCCTTGGCAGAGATTCACAATCTGTCGTAGCCAATACTATAAAAACTTAATAGAAAATACAAGATTTAGGGTTGAAACAACTTTTTTGGTTTGTTGCTAAATAAATACTAACCTACATCATCCTTCCCATCATGACTAGAGAGTAAGTTATTCCAATTCTGATAAATAAATTTTAAAAATCAAAATGACAAAAACTAGTTTTTAATGCAGTAAGGTTGTGTAATTTGATTATAGGGTTCGTCAGCACTTGAGAAATCCAGGGTATGGGTTGATTCCTTAACAATTAATGAATTTCCTTCTCCCACTTAAAATAGCAAGCTTAAAATCAAACTAAATACAGTTGGAGATGGACGAAAATACATCTAACGCTTTTGGCAATATTATTATAAACCATCCTAGTTTAGGAAACCACTTTCTTAAAGGGAAATATTCTCGCACTGTGATATTTCTTATGGGAATGACGAGTATAAAGCATCAACAACACTAAAATAATCCTCAATTATAATTGATAACTCTGTTGTGATCATATTAAAATATGACTATTTGTCTAAGTAGTAATAATAATATTGTGCTTCTGGATTACATCAATCGTAGCTCAGTAGTGGAAAGATTAGCCAGTATTACACCTGATTTCATTGCTGAGGGAACTGCATGCTTACTATTGAGCAACAGCGTTGTCATTCTTATGTTTTTCGTGATCATTCTTCCTTCGAATGTATATCAAATTTGGCAATGCTGGGCTGTTATTGTTGCCAGTAATTGGGGCTTCTTCCTCCAGCACAGTCGTAAAGTTACAGTAGTGTGAGTCTCGTGTTCCTAATAACTAGCTCAAAAACATTCACTATTTTTTTTCATTGATCACGTTAAGATTTGGTGTATGTGCTGGTTGTTTGTTTTGTTTTTTTTGCCATAAGGTTGTGGAATTATAATTTTTTGTGTATATTAATATATTTATTCTAATAATAGTGTATTGTTAACAGTTAAAATATATCAAAAATTATGGAGTCTACGGCTTGTTACAAGCAATTACATTCCAAGAGGAAAACATTAAGTAGTAAAGAAAGGGCAATGGTGTTAAGAGTCTACACCTAAATTCTTAAAGACGGAACTTGATCAGTAACTCAAGCGGTAATACATATTGTTTGTATATTAATTATGAGTAAAAAGCTGTATACATAAAATAGTTTTAAGCATAATTACGTGAGGAATAGAGAAACATCAATATATTTCAATCTTGAAAAAATACTATTGCGGAAATAGTTAATGTTTCTAGAAAAAGCTGTACACCGATAGGAAATGTGTTTGCTTGTCAATTGAACCCCTCCAAGCTCCTCATGCCGCATTGTTTATAATGAGGGATTTCAAAGTAAACCCTCCCCCACCCCTCATTTTCCAACAAACGAAAGCTTGAAGGTTTGGCAACCGGTAACAAAGAGAGAACGAAGATAAATCTTTTCTCCATAAGACCTGCAGTTCCCTCAGCTATGAAAATAGGTGTAGTGTACCGTTGCCCAGGGGGCGCCCGAATGTACTAATCGAAAATAATTTTAGTGGAGGGGCTTTCAATGTCCCGATGAGGTGATGGTGATAAGGAGTGTGAGGGTGGAGAACCAGTGGAAACACTTAAACCTAATTTAAGCCTAATTGACCCTAGCCATGGTGATCGTTGGGGTGGCTCCCATGTCAGGAAAAATAACCAAGGTACCAACCGGGGGTCAAACCCGTGACTCCTAGGCTCGTAGCCCGGTGTACTGACCACTACACCATGGGACCACTTATTTATTTGAATAAGACTATCTTTCTATATATCTTCTATATATCTTTAGTAATTTACTTTGATCTCGTAACCGACGTTTTACGTGAAAGTTAATAAAAATGAACAAATTCCACAAATTAATGTCATTTAAATCCTCGCGGAACCCTCAGAGAAATGAAGTATCGTGATGGTCAAAATACTAAACTGATTATCTAGGGTTTTAAAAAGGCTCCCTAGAGGTATTTTTGGAATTAAATGTATTGCTCTATAATTAAGGGTAGCTTACATAGGGGAGTAAAGAGAAAAAACAGATTTTCTCAAAATCAGCACCAACGATTTTGATTAAAATATGTAGTTTAATACAGTTTAATATTACAAACAAAGTGCTGCATCTCATTTTTCAAGAAAAATAACTTTGAGGGTAATTTACAAATGAGAATATCTCCAAATGAAAATGTCCGCCTATGCAGAGTACCCTCAATATCATACAGATGGGAAATAAAGAGTTACCAATTTGTTTGTAATTTTCAACTATATATAGATACCAAATTTAGTGAAAATCGTTCATTCCAATTTTGATAAAAACCCTTAAGTAAACTACCGTTAAATTTAAAGTTTTATATAGATAATTCCAAAAAATGCCTCTGAGAAACATTATGAAAACTAGATAACACATCTAACCAGATTAGTGAAACGGCTTAGGCTCCTGGCCAAGATACAGATACACAGACAAAGATATGGCATTGCAAAAAAAAAAATGGATTCAGGGGGTCATAAAACGTTACCATTCATAAAATTCTTGATCTATATTCTTATGATTATAACAATACTTTCTCTATCTAAGGAGTGCGAGATAGTAAAAAAGTATGACAGACCTATAAAAATAAAAGTGAATTGCATGGTTTCTGAAGTAAGTACATTACTCACATGTAAACTTAGTTTTTCGCTAGTTATTATTAATTCTATTCTCTCTCCAAAGAATTGGGTAAACTGTTTTAGATTTTATAAAAGTAATCATGGAATTACACATAAAATATGGTAAGTATTATTTTGTCTCTAAGTAGAGTTTTGATATATTTCTCCATAACTTTTTCAATAAACTTATTTGAGACTTTCTGCTGGTCTTCCAATAAATGCCCAAATTAAAAAAAATATATATCCTTAGTACTCCATCGATTGCTTAGAACTATAAATTTAAACCACATTAAATGGGTTACTAAACTAAAAACTTTTGATCAACCCCCTTATTAAAATAAATAGCCAAATTGAAAAACTATATAAAACATCGTTTGTCATGGGTTCAAAGAATATCTATGCCAAGTTTTGTTATTATTGATCACGCAAATGGAAGTTATCCTTGAACAAATAGACAGATTTTGAGTGACTGTCATCTTAACAATGTTAACCAGATCAATAAACCACATGCATATGATTTTTGACCTAATATCAAAGCATGCTCTTGCCAAATTTGATTAAAATTGGTAAAGGCATTTGACAATTATCCTGTAACATAAAACTTGACAGATAGACGAAATGCCAAATAAATACTCAATTTAAAAAGAACCTCACCATGCTCGGTCAATAATTAAATATGTCAGTGTTGAAGAGAATGCGGTTTTATATACAACAATTTAAAAATTAACATTAAATAGTTTTTTAGTGTAACTATACTTAAGATTACGTAAATATGACACTAGATAAATAAAAATTATGTCTTTTTACAGCACATCATTAAATGATTGCAAACGAATTATTATATTTTAAAGAAAATTGGCTCACGTTTATGAGATTATATTTTCAATATTTTCATGAAATAAATCAAAATCAGGTGGATGAAATAAATTTTTTTTTTAGCACATTCAGAAGAAAATTAGAAATTTTCAAGTAAAAACCATGTTCGTAGTTGAAACGCGGTCTAGAAAGATGGTCAGTAAGGCTGGACCGCTGAACAGTTAAATGTCCAATCTACACATGTCATCTCTTGAGATACGACCAAGTGGTTAGACGTATTCTTTAGTTCTCTTTACCAAGTTGTCCACTCATATATTTCATTGTTATCTTATCTAATATATATATATATATATATATAAATATAGTTCCATTGTTTCAGTGTCTATCTCTATTTCATAACATTATTTTTATGGTTATGTTCACAGTGCTGTTTTGAAATACGTAAACGCGTGGCTAAAAATGAATGAATAAATGTTAACGTATGTAGATATGTTATTTAATAAAAATAAAAATATAGTAATAATAGTGTTATCATAGTTTTTTAAAGAACCTAACGCTAGACTAGCAATCGATTTCTCCAATGGCCCAATAAATGTATATCTAGCTTAATTAAAATTATGTAATGTGACTACTGATGAGTGCAATGATCAATATTATTTCTTTTTAATAATATTTAAAGAAATTATAACGTGCTTATTATAAAAAGTATTAGTATTTAAAATTCAAGTATCACGTTAAAATCATGAATAAAAAAATAAGCAGCATAGGCTCAAGTTTTAAGAATATTACATTTTTCAAGCACCGCTTTGGACAATTATTGTTAAACGTGGTTTTAGAAAGGTTTTGGGCATTTTCAATTACTTTTAAATACGAAAAAGATATTAATTAAAACAAAGTTGACCCAGTATAGGCAGTTTTACGGTACCAGAAACACTAGAGTGAATAATACAAATATATTATGCATAAACCATTTTAAAACTTATTTTATATCCATATGCTTTCTCTCTTTCATCGCTCTTCTTACTCTCTCCTTCCTACTCCATCCTTAACTAATTTTATTACACACTAAAACATTCTTCTTACCCCTAGCTGCCCCAACAAATTTCATTCTACATAAATTGTGATGACGTTGTTGCCGATAAGGTTTTATTTAGGGGTGAAATTCTATTTCCTGTATTGTGGATGAAAAGTGAGGTCTGATATCTTAATGCAAACTGCCCGTTTCTAGGAAAGTGATTTTATTTTCGAAAATGATAAGAATCTAGTGGTTGTAAACAGTTCTCAAACATAAAAAAAATACAGACATTTTCCCATCTAAAATCTGACTCTTAACAGATGTGTTTATATCACAACTCTCGAGAAAAAAATTCTTTATATTTTAGGTTAATATAGTTTTACTTATATATTTTGGCATCATTTTCAATTTCACTTTCGAGCTATATACATGTGTACTAATTGCACTAGTTTGCTAAGGACTATAACCTATTATTTCGTCGAGGAAGATTGGAAAACAATTTAGGGAAAATCACTGGGAATCGAACCTCAATCGCCCCAGTTATCAGCAGTACAGTCTATTGCGAGAGTGATGCCTTTATCCATTCGAGCATCAAGGCGTATATAATTTTATTTAAAGATAAAGTTACAGTAAAAAGCTCCATGGTATGAGCCCACAAGCGAGCTATACTGCCTGAGCGCCCACCACTGTTGGCGATGATAGTGCCAACATTTGCAGATATAGGCTGTTATGTGGTCAGCACAACACACCCTCTGGTCATTATTCTTAGTATTCTAAACCGGAGCTGACACTTATTTATCCAAGAAGCTCTTCCTTTGTCCTCAATAGACTGGGTTTGATCCAGTTTCAGACCTACTGCTTCACAGAAATTATTTTGAAAGAGCCAAGGATCAAACCCGTGACTTCTGCATCCGTGGCCATGATCTATGAGCACTAGACCACAAGTGTGTTCAAAAGTCATAATAAAGAACGAAAAAACAAATAGGACAAAGACAGTAGGCCTTTCACATTGAAAAGAGAAATATAGTCGACACTGTTTTTTGGTTTGTTTTTTTCAAAACTACCTCTCACCATCCTTCCTCGACATTCCAACTACACTAAAGGAAAGGATGAAAAATATATAATTTATAGGAAATGTATCTATGTTTACGTGGAGGTGGAAAAGGAAATAATTATAAAAACATATTTTATACATAAAGCTGGTATTCGAACCCCAACGTCCCCATCACAGAAAAACAAGACTATATGAACTTAACTAACACATCGCCTGCCGATGTGAATCACATACTGCTGACACTGCACGAATACTTAAAGTGGTAGAGGTATAAACTGTTAAACTGTGTTCCTACTTTCAATATGGAGGCACCTCTGACAAGACATCTTGTGAATGTGAGAAATGCAAAGCCCCCACCGTGGTTCGGATTCAACGTTAAACTGTAGGTCCTTCATTTCATCTCACAATCACCCTACCATTACACATTAGCGTAAGTGCGATATAACCCGAACGGGTAGTAAGACGCAGTACTAATAATAATAATAATAATAATAATAATATGGAGGCCATATAACGTTTGTCCCTCTGTCTTTTTTAAACGTAATTATGGTATCTTGTTATAAGCTATAGTAAGTCTCATAGAGGTGTTATTTGTAAAGTATTAATTAATGTTTTTAAAAACATATATTTATTTATCGGTTAATATATTATGTAAAGCTATATGTTAACAATTTTAGTAAGCAAGCATTGCTAACTAAATAGCATCAAAATTAAAAATTACTTTTCAGTTCACTAAATACTATTAATAATTATTAAATTTTATCTGATTACCAAACCCCTCCTTCACCTCTGACAAGACAAACATCTTGTGAATGTGGGGAATGCTAGGCCTCCACCATGGTCCGGATTCCACGTTAAACTTAGGTCCTCCATTTCATCTCACAATAACCCTACCATTACACATTAGCGTAAGTGCGTATAGCCCGAACGGGTAGTAAGACGCGGTGCTAATAATAATAATAATTATTATTATTATTATTAAATATCCACCAAAATGGCTTAAACAATAATGGTTATTAAACCTAATAACATTCTGCAAAGCTATAAATAATAACTCTATCTTACGTGAAAATGATGTATTTAGATTTCAAAGCGTGTGGAGAGCTTACACAAAACCTTAATTCTAAGTTCAAGGTTTATCGTGTTCGCAGAACATTTGATGTCTAGGATTATCACTTCCTCCCTTATTAAAGCCTGTCTAATTTCATGAAAAACATGTTGGAAATGTTTTCAGCAGAAAACACATACAATAGGCCGCCAACTAGCAAAGTGTAGACAACACGAATTGTTTCTGATTACAAACGAGCCTAAAGTAATCGTGTTTAACATTGTTCGATCCGTGGCGTGTCCATGGATAAACGGGAGAAGGAATTGACACTTCATGGACAACAGTTGGACCAGGAAAAAGGGGCGTGGGCTTTAACGACCCAGTACTTTTTTAAAGGTACCGTACTAAAAATTATATTGCAAACTAACCTTGTTACAAGCCTATTTAATTGACTCATTAGTTTAAGCATCCGCGGACTAGTCACATTGATATTTTCTCTATTTGAAAGTGTTACTTGATTATGGAACATTTAAAAAAGCCATTTTTCAATTTCGTTTCATTTTCTCCGTGCACAATGTCTTATTACCAATACTGTCTATCCACATATTAACAACAAAGAGGTAGTATGAACAAAGTAAAGTATTATATGAAACACACCCGCATTTGTGGAAAACAATTCAGGAAAAGTCGCCCTTGAACCATCTGGTCAGGGTTCTAACCCAACCTTACTATAATTGAAAACCAAACCAGATGAGATTAACGCCCTAGTCCACGCCCCCACCGATGCGGGTTAAAGTAATTAGAAAAAAATATTAAAACGTGCATAAAACAATATTTTATTATTAATTTCACTCAATGCAAATCATCTCAAATAAGCTACAAGTAAAAATATAGTCATTTTAATAGTTAGTGTGGTTGTAAATATCCCTAAGAAGAAGACACATTTAAACATTCATAAAGAGTGATCGAATCATTGTAAGTAAAGGAGGAAATAGATTTTTTTTTTTAGCATGACAGTACTGACCGGGAAGAACATAACATCTAGTTCTGCCGCCTGTATGAAGACTATAAGCCGCTCTGGTGGAACAGAACGTTTCTCAAGTTACACCCATGGAGATTGTCTACACGTACCCACAATGAGATGATGTGATGATAGTGAATATGAAGGTGTGAGCCAGTGGGAGTCTTAAACATAACTTAAGCCTAATTTACCAATCCCTGGTGACGATTGGGATGATTCCCAAACACCCAAGGTACCAACCGGGAATCGAACCCGGGAATCCTAGGTTTACTGACCACCACACTACGGGGCCAAATAGTAAATTAATGTTGATAGATACCTCACTGAAGCACAAAGTCAAAGGTAAGGATATGTTTTAATAAACTTTGCTTGAAATGTATTTTTTTACTCACTCTCAAATTCTTCTGATTTAAAGTCAATAATAAAATAATGTATATTCAATAGCTACTTTATTCTTTTGACAACGTGTATAAGTGAGCATTAATATGTTGAAAAAATTTAAATATTTTACAAGTGATACTTTATTTAAAAAATTGTTTTGCTAATTTAAGTAATATATTTAGCATAATTATTATTAAAATATTGAATACATTTCACAAACATATTTTTTAAACTCAATTCGTAAGACCTTTTAAGATTATTAAATAATATGATTAATTAAAAAATAATTAAATGTGGTAATGTTATCATCAAAGCATTTGTAAACTATAGGCTAGATTCACTATTTAAAATGTGTATTTGTCCAGACTAATATCTAAGAAATAAACAAAAATAAAGTTGCTTTTCTTATAGAAATCTCATCAAACTATCCAAAAACATTAGTGATTGATAGTTCTTTACAAAAACCTTTTGGTAAAAGGCATGGACAACTAATTTACATAAATCCACATTTAAACTAAAAATGCATGGCGTCAGCCCGCAATCAAGCCATACAGACCAAGCGGCCGCCCCTTTTTTTTAGCAAATATATTGCCAACATCCATAGAGAAAGGATGTCAAGTGGTCAGAACAATGAACCCTACGGCCATTAATCTCAGTTTTCTAGAAAAGGCTGCTATTTTTTTATGACAAATCAAAATACATATCCTTTCCTAATAACCTCATAAAAAAATTCTTTGCCGCCAATATTTTGACAACTTATCAGATCTTTGAATGATCTATCGTTTTCTTCTACGGCTATCGTTTTCTTCCACGGCAGTGCTACCTGGAATTATTCACGGGCTAGACTAAGGCAATATCCTACTTTCTATCATCCATGGCATGTTCCTCGTAGATGTGAGACCGCTTCCCAAACGAGCTTTATGATAATGGCAGAGTTACCGTAAACACGATTCCATAATTAGACTACCTTGTATAATCAAACGTTACTGCGTTCTCATTTAATGAGCATGGAATACACAAGCTACAGACAAAGAAATCGTGAAACACGTCCTGGGTTCATAATTTTATAGTTTTTGTTATTCAAATGCTTATTTCTGAAGACTTTATCTTTTGAATAAAAATTAAATTTTATTTTATGATCTGGCTGTTCTAAAAACACAACATAGAGTAGCCTTTGATGAGATATAATACCATCAGCGACATTTAAACATACAATGTATATAACTAACGATGAAACAAGCAAGTTAGGTTTGCAACAGTGAGCTAGATAATTTTTTTTAGTAACCAAAGATCGAATTAGATTTCACTTTATTTCCTCCAAAACTAAAAAATAAACCATTTTGAAATGTTAGTTTAAAGCAGGCTTGTCAAAGTCGTTTGATTATAAGAGTCACATTGGAGATTTAAAAATACTGAGAAGGCCATATTAAAAAAAACTTTATTTTATTTATTTTAATTGATAATAACTACAATCTAGTATCTTGCTACTACAAAAAAATTCTCTTATAAACCAATAAGACTAGCCATATACCATTTGACAAAAAAAAATAGCCCCAATGTTGCTAATAAAAGGTTTCAATGTTGCAACATTGGCTTTAATGTCAGGTTTTAACAATTTTGCCAGAGTTGCTTTTATAATTGTTGACTAGTGTGTGTCCCCAAGCCAATATTTCTCGGGTTTTTGGTTACATTTCAAGTGCTAACTTTGTTGTTAGCATATAATATATGTGCAGCCAAATATTGCACATCGTTTTTGCGCAAATTCAACTTTTTTGGGAGTTTAGAAGAATGAGTAGAGATATCGTAGACCAGACTAGGTTGCCAGAATTTTCCAAATTATGCCAAATCCCTTAATATCCCATTACAAACTGTTGTATTTTCTCAACATTCATAAAGAGAGGCATTTGTTCGTATTTCATGATGGTTCATCAAAAAGTCCACGGGCTCTACAAAATCATAGTTAAGGCCTAGAGTTTGACATGTCTGGTTTAAAGGCTAGTGTGACCTTGCCTAACTTTTAAGATTGGCATTTTTCTGTCCCGAGTTACTAGTTATTTTTTTAGCTCCGATACAGACTTGTGATATTTATCCGCATCATTCATCAGTTTTAGTGTGCGCTCGCAGGGTTGGCGAGACTAATACAACCATTGTGCCAATTAAGGACTAACTGAATTTTCAATTAGTCTAGTGTGTAACCTATTATTTAGGTTTTTTGATGGATATTTAAAAATCAAAACTGGTTGAATATTTTGAAATGAAATTAATAACTCAGTTCAAAGTGTAGATAGTTTAATCATGCTTAAATTTTAAAGAAGAAAAATTTAGTAAACTCTCAAATTGCATGTGTTTAAGATAATATTAACTTCACTAATTTTAAATAAAAACATTGAAAGTGACATTTTCAGAAAAAAAAAATAGTCATTAAATATGTTATATCTATTAAAATAAAATAAAACTTACATAGTCGTTTCCATGATAGTTTGAAACGTGTTGCATTTTGCTAGCTGTCTTTAAAAAAAATGTACTTACTTAGGAGCGAACAGAGACGATTTCTAACCTGTGACTCACACAGTTCATTGTGATATGACATCGAATGACATGGCTGTCAAAATATTATTGACAATATAAAATTATACGACGTTGAAAAAAGTATTTTTTATTTGTTTTTCATATCAGTGTGTAACCCAAATCGTGTCCACCCAGTGGCATGCGTTCTATAGCTGTCCATCCTTGACCTAGTCCAATATAATATGTCAGGAGCGTTAATGTTTTGAATTCCAGACGGGTGGATTTTTATGTAAAAGGTTTCTCAATCTCCCTTCATTCAAATTCGTGTACACTTCCTAGAAATTCTTTCCTCTTCACCACCCACCCAGATATTACACTAAATTCAAATAGCTTGGAAGGAAAATACGACGTGGAGCAATAAACCATTAATAAGTTATTTTTAATTAAATAAACTGGTTAGGAAGGATAGACGCCTTAGCTCAGTTGGTACAGTGACTGTCTACTAAGTTAAAGATCCGGCTTTGATTCCAGACAGGGTTGAAAAATTTATTTTTGGGGAAGTTTGGGCTTACCCTTTCATAGTGATGAATTAACGGGCGCTTTCGACTAAAACAGGCAAAACATCTAGTGGTATTTTAAGTTAAATAAAAATTAAGAAAAATACCCATATAATTTGAAATACTTTTTTTTCGCTGCGTCTAAGTGCCAGTTTTGGTCATAGGCATTCATTAACTACACCAGTAGAACAGGGGGGATGAAAATAGAAATTTAGAGTAAATTGTATTTATTTGTGGTGTTAACGTGCACTTTATGAGCCGACTAATAATATCAACACACGAGAATTTCTAAGAGGGAGATTGAAAAGAGCCTAAAAATTTGGCCGGGAAAGATATTTTCACATAACTTCATTTTACACGCCACAGATGACATGGAACCGACGGCTTTACTTCTCTTCCGAAGGAAGTTTTGCTTCGGATTTTTAGCGCTCAAGAAAAACCCGTCAACTCCACCTAGGCTTTAACCCTCGAACATCGGGTCCTGAGGCTAGCACTTGGCCCCAAGACCTAGAGGTCAACTTTACAGCAAAGGTACCCACATTTTCCTGTATGGATAGTGGGGGAAAATGTATATCAAACACATTTAAGTACACTATACCAGTATTTCTAACCCAATCTCCCTGTCACCGGCAATCCAGTCTAACACCAGAGTGACTATTTCAATCATCCACCGATGAGGGCGCAATACCTATTATTATTTTAAATAGTTTTAAAATAGCTGACCCCACTTGGACTTTTAACCCTTTTTCAAGCCATTTCAGTTCAATTATAATGAAGGGATGCTATCACGAGGGAGAGAAAGAAATATTGGTAGTGTAGGTGGTGTAAGGGAGTTTAGTTAGAATAAGGGTAGCTCGGATACTGTAGTGGGTGGTCCACAATAGACAACAGGCAATAAGCAGTGGACACTCGTAATAAGCGTTCCCTTGGTAATCACGACCTTTTTATTTACAGTGAAACTTCCCCTCCTCTTTCCTCCCCTGCTATCCTCCCATGGTGCTCTTAACTCTCCCCCCCCCCTTCCACCCCACCGCGAGAATTTCGAGAACATGTTTCAATTACGGGCTGGAGTCACGCTGAGAATATATTACAAAATGCCACATACATCCCTCACCCCGCCTACCAACCCCTCATACGAAAATAACATACACGTACAAAAATAGAACTCCAGGGGCATTGTACATTGTGATTTTTAACCGAAATTATTGTTCGGGACGTTTCTATCGGTAGCCATGAAAACATGCAAAGTGTCAATAGGTAGAAGAAAATAGAGGTCGTGCAAAGGATTATATTCACAAAGAATAAATGAGCTTAAACATCGATAAATTATTATAAAAGAAAAGTTGAATGAAAACATAATTAAATCTTTCATTTAAGGGATATTTTAATTTAAAAAATAAATACATATATTTAATATGGTGAACAAAAGAAAGTGAAAATTTAAATATTTGAAAAATGTAAATATCTAAATAGTAATTTTAACTTTGCTGCAACTATAAGTTTTAATTAAATAATTAGTGCCTATTATTTGGAGAGCTCCACATTAATTTTATATTCATGTGGCTTTCACTCATTAATTTAACTTAAGTTTATTTTTTTAATCAAATTTAAATAAGTGGGCACGTATATCTGATTTTAGGGTTTATTAAATTCTAGTTTGAATTTTATTATATCGGATGATAGGTACTTGTTTATAAATAGTATAAACTCTTTCAATATTTAAATCGAATTATGTTAAACATAATTTATATCCGAGGGCATCTGAAACTTTGCACAGTAGTGCACAGCTTTGTTTATTAAATATAGCCAGTGATTTAATGGAGAACTTTACGAGGCTCTATATTTTCTAAGCATGCAGAACCTTTTACATATTTATAAGTTTGTATTTTAGACAGTTATAAATTTAAAAACTTAATTGTAAAATGCAGTGAGGACTTTTATATATATTGTATTTCCCATAATCATATATTTACTGTCCTGTTTGTTCACACAAATAAAATTTGTATTATTATTATTATTAATGTAATTCAATACTGATTTCTGTACATGTCAATTTTTATCGGGGTGACTAATAGCTTAACAAGTAAATATAACGGAAACTTGTAAGTAACTTGGTAACAGTACAGGTCCTAGTTCTCAGCGATGTTTTTAGTATAAACGCATATAGCAAAAATAATACAAATTGAATACATAAGGAAATTATACCGTTTATTTTCTTTTCTTTCAAACAAAATGTAATGTATTGATTTGAATTAATCTAAATTATGTAAAAAGTCATGGATGAAGGTAATTTTTCTTTAAAGTAATATAGGTAGAGTATCCTTTTAAGATTCATCCATGAACAAACACGCGTTTATTAGAATGAGGTGAAAAGGACTTCACCCTAATATATATTTTTTTTATACCTTCTTTCTTGTTAAAATATCTACTGCGTTGCTTCCTGTTAAAGGAAAAAGTTCATAGTATTTGGTAGAAAACGACATTTCTTTATACCAATAAGAAGCTAGCTCTCAAAAAATGTGTCGCCAGGACTCGGTCTATTGGTTAGTTTTTACTTTGTTGACCAAGGGAGAAAATGCAAGGGGTATGTCATATATAGACCATAGTGCGTATGTTTATACACAGTATAGCAATAGCAACAGTACAGAATAGCTATAGCAATTGACGACGACGATGGGGAGGACGATCTCCGGGACCTTGCTCACAGTCCAACACATTATAATATAAGTCACTTCAATATCACAAGTGTGCAGTGATAACAAACATTTAACTGAAATATGTGCAAATAATTTACTGGTGTAATATAAATAAACCGTGTGTGAAATAACAGCCAATAACATTTCTCTTTCTTTAATAATATTAATACCGATTTAATTAGTTTTCGAACACGGGGCTATAGACAGCTGATTGAACGGTATCTTTTCCGTACAGTGATGATAGGCGCTCGATCACGGAGCTTAAGACAACCTAAAATCATCACAACAATAACAGGGAATTAATCCGTGGTGAATCAATTGACACCCCAAGTAGGGTTATTGATCACATATTATTATTATTGATGCCCAAAGAGCGGCGCATTTATACCGTATCGTTACAAAAAGTAAAAGTAATATATTTGTTTTGAAAATTAGTTTAATAGAAGTTTTTATAAGTGTTTTATATAAATATTTATAGTTTAACAAATATAAAAATTAATTTAAAAATATTTATTAGTTGTTTAGTTTATGAGTAAAAAAACAATGTTCTGGCAATAGTATTATATTTGTTGGTAGCTTCAGATATTCTTATATCAAGGAAGAACACATGACTCTGCAAATATGCTTATTATTTTTCGAAGTGTCTTTTACTCTGGTTAATTTGTGATAGTTTCCATCACCATTTTAACATTTATTTGGTTACAGCTTCAAGAACAAAAACATCATCCATATGTATGGGGAAAATGAAAGCTTATGAATAAATATCATCGTACTATATTCGTAAAATGTCAACAAGTTTTTTTAATCTGAGCTAGCATATCCTGGACTTCCCTGAAAGCATCAGAGTACTCTATTTTCATCTACACCGATGCTTGTTTTGTCGCTTACAGTGGACGTCGCCTCCTAAAAAGAGAACATGACAGAAATCAACCCACCGAACTGCCCATTTCAATGCCCAGATCAGGGAAAGAGCATTAAAACATTAAAAGGGGGGAAAGTTTATTTTATTCAACAAACAAAAAAAAAGTCACTAGGATGAGGGCAAAGTTACTTTAATTCTGTGTCTTTAGAGCTTACAAAAAAAAACTTTTATTTTTATTCTATCATTTATAGTTTTATAGAATAGGGGAGAGAAAGCGGGTGTGTTTTTTAAACCACTCTTGTTGGAAAAAATTTTACGCTATGTTTTTTTTAATCTCCTCTCTTCTATCCACCTCTCTTTATCACCTTATATTTTTCTAGCAAAGAGGTTATATATATATAATATACCAAATTGAGTCATAAAATATGTAATGAAACATGTTTTTTGGAAAAGTTAAGGGTTGCAATTTTCTCTACAAGTAACTAAAATAATAATATCCTAATATTATTCAAATGTATATTTAAATTTTGTTGAAAAGTGGCCACCATTTATCGAACTCAGGAGTCAGGAACTTACCTGTGCTAAGGGTAAACCTTCAGTCATAGTTTAAGGAAATTCACGGACGCTAAACATGATACGATTGTTGGATAGCTCAGTTGTAGAGCATTTACACGCTAAGTTAAAGTCCCAAAGATCGATTCCTGTGGCCATATGTAATTTATTAATGGTTATTTATTCGATGTTCGCACAGTATAAGACGTTATTCTCGCAGTAGGCTAGGCTATCATTTACGGGGAGATCATGGTTGTATCATAAGTCTGGTGTACCGAGGATTTTTACAATCTCTCTCCACGCAAATGTGAGTACACTTCCTCTAAATAAATAAACTTCCTAATCCTAAAACCATAAACGAACGGATAGTAAGACGCGGTGCAAAAAAAAAAATCAATTTAATTGAAAAATTTACCCAGATATCACTGTATACGTAATCAAAGTATTTGTCCTATTTTATAAAAAATATAAGTAGATTATAAAAAAATAGGTGAAAAAGATAAACTAAATAAACAAATAAAATTTAAATAACATTTTAAGGAAGTTAGCTATTACGTAAGAGAAAGGATGCTGGAAAGAAAATGTGATACGAATATGGGTTAAATTGAAAGGAGAACCTTTTCATAAGATTTTCTTCCCTCTTTTCTGCCATAAACTCCAAAACAACCGAACGTAACGCGACGTAACGCTGGCCATAACCATTCTTCCGCCCCCCCCCCCTCTCACCAACCACATATGTTATGTAACACATATGTTTAATTTGTGTGCGCTCTTTGTCTTACTATCCATCCAAAAATTTACAATAATGAAGTAGATAAGGTGTAGATGTAACCCACATTAAATATAACGCATTTGCGTGGAGGAAGAGAAGGAAACTATTTTGTAAAAACAATCTCAGTACCCCAAGCCAGGATTAGAACCTTTCACCTGCGTCATCGGTAAACTATACAAAGAAAAACAGACCACTTTCACCACGTTGTCCTCGACGTGTGTTGGTTTGTACTTAACATAAATTATGAGAACATTTCTTAAAATTCCATATTAAGTGTGACTAAGTATAGAAACATTAACTTTTTTGTTGATGAAAATGTATCTATACATAAGTTCAGCACATGAATAAAGATGTGTATATCTTACAAAATTGAGCCTCGTATTGCTCAGTCGTAGTCTTAGTGAAAATTATTATTATTATTATTATTATTATTAGCACCGATTATTGCTACCCGTTAGGATTATACGCACTTACACCAATGTGTAATGGTAGGGTGATTGTGAGATGAAATGGAGGACCTACAGTTTAACGTGAAATCAGAACCACGGTGGAGGTCTGGCACCTCACACATTCACAAGATGTGATTAATACACGTCTTGTCAGAGGTGAAGGAAGGGTTTGGCAATCAGATAATTATGTGCCGGAGCCGAGGATTGAACCCCGGACCGCCAGCACAAGAATGTGACCTCTTACCCCTAGACCGTCAGGTCACACTTTTAATGAAAATTAATATTTACATGTTCATCTTCAATATGTTTATAGTTTTCTTAGAAGTGATGATGTTTTAAACATTTTGTTGCAAATCGATCTCACCAGGTATGAGCTCCCAGCTATAAATCATTATAATACATATTAATACTCGTTTATTAAACTGTGACTTGGTGCTAAAGAGTCTAACAACATTTTGGGTATATTTTTTTATATGCTTATTATACTTTAAAATATCTACATTTTCATGCGCTTAAAAGGCCAGTGTCGACACCTTAATTCTTATGAGTTATTAGTTGTTTGTCTGTGATTTTTTTAAATTTCTCTTATTCATCAAATTATATATGCACAAACTAAAACTGTCTTTTTGAAAACAATTAAATCTTGATTTAGAAAGGCCAATGTTAAGTTTGACCTATTTATATATTCAATTTTAAGGGAACTTATAAGACATTGGTTTATAGGGCTGATATATTAAATATGTGTAAAGTTCCTCTGAAACACAACTATTTTTCACAGAGGCCCTTATAGATAAATTTATTGTGTATGTATATTGTTTGTTATTAATACTTCGTTTACTAATGACATATACTCTGAGGGAGACTTTGATTACTAGTGAAAATGAATCAACATTAATGTGAAGAAAGTTTTATATAAATATTATAACAATATGAAGAAATAAAACAGTTCTCTGGCCTGAAAGTTGAGTCACGTTCGCCCTGATTATGTAGTCCTTTGAGCAAAAATAATCATTTATATTCGCACAAGTACATACATAGGAAATAACAATAGGTTTTTTCATGGGATTGTTCTTACCAAGTGAATAGGCTACATATTATTAAAATTTAATTTTTGAAGGCTTATAAACGATTTTCCATATTAATAACTTGCATATTAAAGAATACCAAAATACAATAGATTTGAAGCGTTCATAAATTCACATATACATAAATGAGTAGAATATAAAAATATGCTCTTTTTTCAGATTGTCTCATATAGATTGGACAGCTTTACAAATTGTTTATAAATACATAAAAGGTATTTTAAATGTATTGTGTCAGCCTTTTATGACTGGAATTTCCTGGGATACAAACTATTTCTGGTAGTTTGGTACAAACAGGTTTATTGTTTATCAACAGTTAAGCTATTCCAATGGTACAAATATTATCCAACTTTGGTTGTTGCCTCTATGTGCAAATATGGCTGACTCCACAGTGGCTTGATGACGGCTCCGACTAATTGTTTTGAAATTAATATTTCCGGTCATATTACACAGGCAATGAGTAGCCTTACATGATATTTACATACATTTGTAAATTAAATTAGCGATAGTAACTAACATCATTTAAAACGGGATTAACTTCACGCCATCACATTTCGATTTGAAGTCCATTTTTATCTCACATAGACAAACAAAACTATAGAAATAACAATTATATTAATTTAACATTTTCATAACATTTTAATCATTTACAATTTAATTTATGTAAGTTTTTTTGCAAGCAAAAATATTTTCTTCTTTAAATTAAGTTAAAACAGGTGAAATACTAATGTTGTTACAAATTCAGAAAACCTAAAAAAGCGTTGTGTAACATAGCTCACTTAGCAACTGACAAGTTGGGCAACAAATATTATTTCGGAAACCCTACCTACAGGTTCCTTCCAAAATGGCCCAACTTTCATACCTAAGATAGATCTCGCACCTGCTGATCCAGACCTTTCTTTTATACTTCGCTGGTGACCTGGTCGTCTAGGGGTAAGGTGTCAGACTTCTGTGTTGGGGGTCCGGGTTTCAATCCTCGGTCCCGGCACAGATTCATCTGATTGCCAAACCCTTCCTTCACCTCTGACAAGTCGTGATTTAATCACAACTTGTGAATGTGGGGAATGCCAGGCCTCCAACGTGGTTCGGATTCCACGTTAAACTGTAGGTCCTCCATTTCATCTCACAATCATACTAGCATTACACATTTGCGTAAGTGCATATAACCCGAATGGGTAGTAATACGCGGTGCTAATAATAATATGCTTCGCTGCCAACAATTCCCAATCCAATTGGCATTTTCCATAATAATTATAATAAGTCCCAGAGCCCGACTTTCAACAGGGTTGGTGTCTGTCTACCTTCCTACTTCAGTGAGTCATGACAAACTATAGTGTATGTAACCTTCTCAAGAGTGCGTCGTTCCACAGACAAAGTGTACACAGTACAAAGTATTTGTTAAGGCGTCCTTCCTTATAAAGGAAGATCCCAAAATAGACGCAAAACAATTTAGTATCATCAGAATTTTTAAAAATCTAATATTATGATTAAAATGACTAAAAGAATACCTTCATTGACCTCCTCTTCAATCTCGTCATAAGGTAGGATTAAAACCTTTACCAAATAATTATGTTAGAATAACACCAAATTCTTGAGCATTACTAGGTTCATAGATCTAAACATCCCAAATTGTATGTCTTTCAGGACGTTTTATCTATCCAACCTGACTACCTGACGGAGATACAGACAAAAATTTTGCTAGCCCCTTTTTTGAAAAATTTATAAATGTATCGAAACAACAGGGAATCGACTTTGAGCGAAAAGTCTGAAATTGCACCTGTTGTACACCAATAATTCTTGATTAATTTTATAACTCATGTGCTAAAATTTAGAGATACTTTGTCTATGGCATTAAGAACTTGAAAGTTCATTACTTCACTCACAAAAGTATGCCAGCTATCCCTATCTTGAGCTAATTATATCCAGTCTATCTCATTACATCCTATCTCTCTCAGGTCTATCCAAATAATATTCCCCATCTGCTTTTAGGTCTTCCTAGTGGTCTTTTCCCATTGGGTTTGCCATTCAATACCTTGAACGCGGATCTAGATACTCCCATTAACGTCGCATGACCGGCCCAACTTATCCTGCGAGATTTTATTATCTTAACAATATCTAGTGATGAGTATACTGTATACATCTCATAATTATGTAACCTCCTCCACTCCCCACTATCCTAATCAATTTTTGGAACAAATTTCTTCCTAAGGACCTTATTTCTGTCACGTAAGGGTAAGAGACCACGTTTCGCACCCATAGAGAATAGCCGGTAAAATTATGGCTTTGTGTATTCTGAGTCTTACACTAAATTAGAGATGGAATGTCCGAAATCTAGATCCTTCGAATACCTCGACTACTATAGTATTCGAGAGATTTGAGGTGCGCAAATAGTATATCGGAAAAAAAACATGGAGATCTTGACTTGGCTTAATTAATCGATAAAAGGAATTATATATAATTGTGTGGTTGAGAGAGTAACAAAATCACTAAAAAGTACAAAAACTGTATTAGTATAATTCATTTAAAAAAAAGGTGTTCCTTTTTTTGTTTATGACCTGATAGACATAACCAACATAATAACATTAATGAAACAAATAGCCTAAGCTATTGTTAATGCATTTTAGTGGGGGTAGTCCCTCATAGATATCATATTCTGAAAATTGAAAATGCATTAAAATGCATTAACAATAGTTTCGGCTATTTGTTTCATTAATATATGCGATCCTGTAAAATTATATATATAATTGTCGAATGGCTGCAAAAATGCCAACTACCGAGTCGCTAATGGCTGCGTTGTCTGATGGCTTTGATCTTAGATGGTCACAAGTTTATAAGCTGACGACTTCCGCACGTCCATCTTAGACTCTGCCTTAAACTATGAGTGAAGAATGACCATAGGCACAGGACGAATCCTGGATAGCTCAGTGGTAAGAGCATTGACGTACTAAGCCGAAGGTCCCGGGTTCGATTCCCGTGTCCAGGTGTCAATTTTCAATTTTCAGAATATGATAAAAACATTTGTTAGACCACCAAGTCTTGAAGAACTTTTTTTAGATTAAATTTTAAATGTTTTTTCTTTAACCAAAACTGTACGTTTTTTAAAGATTCGAATTAGGTTTTGATATTTGAAAGAAATTTTAAGATTAGGATTCGAATTTGAGAAATATGGAACTCGATCCATCTAGAGTTAAATGACACAAACTAAAAAATATATAGATGCACGAAAAAATACTTTCCTTATAAAAACTAAAGAAATATCTTAAAACAAAATAAAATAAATGGTACGGAACTCCACACGGACTTTCTCGCTCTATTGTTTATATTGTTTATTGTTTATATTCACCCAAAACTCGTAATATATGTGAAACGAAATAATATACACTAGCAAACCCAAGCATAAATTTCACTACACTTATGTAAAACATTTTTTTAGTCTCGGTTTTTAATTTTATTAATTTATTTTTAAAGAATTAATGTCCTCATTTGTATGTTTGGACCAATAAAAAAGTTAAATATTGGGTCCACAAGGGTCAACACTTAATATTAAAATTTCAACTTCCGGTTAAAATTTTCGACATTTTATTAGATGTTGCAAATATTCATGCCATCACATTGCCGTTCAATTCCTCATTTATAAATTTTGACCTATAAAATTTTTTAAATTATTGACTAGTGAGTCTAAAGTGGAGATAGATCATTGTTGTACGAACATGTCTCCTAAGAGGTTTAAGGAAAAACAACATAAACTTTTAGAGAATTACTTATATTTAATTACTCTATGGCATTGGAGAATTATTGCGTTAAAACTTAAGTAGTATCTCTTTACAACTAAGGCTCACAAAATTGTATCAATATATTTAACAATATCTCAGAAACTGTTGGATTTATAAAAATATATTTCATACAAAAGTTTTTAATTTTTAATAGTACTAACATTTTTCAATGAAAAGTTATTTCGTATATCAAATAATTGCGGAGATACGGAAGTTTATGCTTCTGTAAAGTACCCTAAAATTCATTTCATGGTAAAATGAAAATAGCCAGTTTATTTAAAATCTTTATCAACGCCTAGATATGAATTTTAATCAAAATCGTTAGAGCCGATTTTGAGAAAATATAAGGCGGCATTGCAAAGCCAACTTTTTAGGGTTCGGGGGATCATGAGAGGTCAGTCTACATCCATCAACATTTCAGGTTAAATTTTTTTTCTACGGTCGCCATACTTTATATTTTCACAAACCACTTTTTCGGATTCATCAATATCTTGAGTTCAGTTTTTTTGACAATCACAATAATTTCTCTACATGTAAGATAGCGATAAAGTAAAAATTAAAGCCAAGCACATGATGTCAATTTAAAAATTCTTTATTGGGGAAGTTGAGATTTTAATTCCGGATGGTTGTAAAGTATTTAAGATTGTTTATTCGTAAACATTTTGACAGCAGAACATTAGACGTCACCTTGACAAAGCTATCATGAATTAACATTTAGCTTCTCTCATTCAACTAGTGGGGACTATTCAAGCACTATATATACATATAGAGCTGATATAAACTGACTAAAATATTAGCACATACTTGTACACGGTGAGACAGGCATTGTTAGAAACCTTAGGGGTAGCGTAGTTTCTGACATATGGCCCCAATCTAACACCCTCCCTTTAGAACCCAAACATACCTTCTTCCAACTCCCCCTCCACAGCACTTCCTCCCTCTACAATCGAGGCGAACCACAAGCAGAAGCCGATCTTAAAGCCTTTGCCGAAGCCATTTCAAAGCTAACCAATTAATATGCTCCCTCCAACCCCACGTCCCCCTCAATTTTCTACCGCCCTGTCTCTACCCCGATGAAAACCCTTTACTTTCTTCCCTTTCGAACAAGTGATTTAGCACTCCGCCCTTCGGCTTGCTTAGTTTCACAACGTTAGAGCTCAAGTTATTGATTCTCATAGAATTTGCGTGTGTGTTATAATTCTTCTTTCTTGAGCTGACAACATCAGATGTTGCTCCAAGCGGAGAGGTTCAGTGGAACTACGGAGCAGATCAGTGAGATGGGGAGGAATAAATAACATCCACAAGAGGAAAGATGAACGAGAAAACAGACAATATGTAGTTAGAGTTAAGGGTGACACTCACCCGAAGCAAAATGTATTCCCACTCAGGCATTTCTTTATATAATAATCCACCTAGGTGGCATAGTTGGATAACGTGCTAGTTTTTTGTTGAGTTAGACTGCCCAGGACGATAAGATTGAGGTTAGAATCTCAATCGGGTGAAATGGGGTTGGTTTTCCCTAAATGGTTTTACTCTCTTTCTCTCCAGACAAATGCGGCTTCACTTCTTCTATATTCGACCTTCCCAATTCTTAACCCATTAGAAAAATTAGTACTTAGGCGTATAAACCAAATGGGTAGTAAGACGTGGTGCTAAGTATTATTATTATTAATTAGTACCTATCTTAATAGAATGGAACTATAAAATTTAATTTTGTGACACCATTTAAAAATGCTTTAATTTATTTGGGGAAGGCTTGCATTTTATTTATAACTATTTAATTTGCATCTACGTTTTACATTAAGAGCCGTTTAGAACCAATTAATTTCATATTTTCATGATTTTTTTAAACTATAAAACATAAATTATAAGGGTTTTAATACAATAGGTCAGTGTTTCCCAAACTTTTACCAAAAGCGTACCTTTTCGGGGACGTAGCCTAACCAATATACATATTTTCATTAACATAAATGGTACGAAACTCCGCACGGACTTAATCACTCCATTTTTTAGAAATTTAGATTTTACTCAAAACTTATAACATGTATGAAACGAAATAATATACACTAGCCAACACTAGCAAATATGGGGCTATATTATAGTTCAACATTTTTTGACTCCCGGATTTAAATTTTATGATTTTCTTTTTAAAGAATTAAAGTCCTCTCTAATATATTTGGACCAAAAATAAAAGATCGATATTGGGTCCTCGTATCGAAATTTCAAATTCCGGTTAAAATTTTCGACATTCTTATGGTTATCGCATTTTTATTAAATTCCTAATTTATAAATTAAGACCAATAAAAAAGGTTAATATTTATTATTTAGTCTAAAATGATAGAGATAGATCATTGCTGTACAAACATTTTCCCTAAGAGATTAAAGAGCAAACTTCTTGAGAAACTTACTCATACTCTATGGAATTAGAGAGTTATTGCATTAAAACTCAAGTAGTATCTCTTTACAACTAAAGCTCACAAAATTGTATTAATATATTTGCCAATATCTCCGAAACTATTGGTTTTATAAGGATATATTTCAATTAAATATTTTTTTTTTATTTTCAATAGTACTACAATTTTTCAATGATAAGTTATTTAGTATCTTAAATAGTTGCGGAGAAAATTCCGCATCCGGAAATTTCCGCATCTGTAAAGTACCCTGAAAGTAATTTTCATAGGAAAATGAAAATAGCCATTTGGTTTATAATCTTAATAAACGACAAGATAAAAATTTTAATCAAAATCGTTAAAGCCAAATATGTGAAAATTGTTTTTTTTTTTTCTTTTCGCCCTTTATTAAATTACTCTTAATTTTAGGGTTAAAAAGACACACAGACCGATGGCATTGCAAAAACCACATTTAGAGTCCGGGGGATTTGAAACGTCAACACCCATCAACATCTCGGGTTAGCTTTTTTAAGGTCGTAATACAACCTTTAATCTTCGAAAAGTTAAAACTATATTTGCGTCTAGCTTGAAAATTATTGGTTTTATAAAAATATGTTTCAAATAAAATATTTTTATTATAAATAGACCTACATATTTGAAATGATAAGTAATTTCATATATCAAATAGTTTCGGAGATGTGATAAGAAATTAGGATTTACGCATAAGACCGGGACCCTTAAAGTCATGTTCACGAAAAAATGAACGTAGCCAATTTATTTATAATATTTATCAATACTTGGAAATCAGATTTAGTCAAAATCCTTAGGGCAAATTTTTAGAAAATCGATGTTCTTTTTTTGACCTTCAGTAAACTAACCTTAAATTTAGGGTTAGATATCCAATTCCAAAAAGCCTCCGAGCAACCCTATGAAACCCCTAGATACCAAGTTTTAGCCCGATTGATAAAATAGTTTAGAGACTAGTTCGAGGTAAAGACAGACAGACAGATGGAAAATCAAAAATAACTTTTTTGGATTTGAGTGTCAAAATTCATCAAAATCTTGAGACCAATTTTTTTTAACAATCACAATACTTTATCTACCTGTAAGATAGCAAGAAAGTAAAAGGGGAAGGGGGAGAGAGATATACTTGGTGGCTTGTATAGAACAAACGGTCGTTCCAAATTTTAATAACGTCCAGTAGTATGTTTAAAAAAACAAGACGGAAATAAAGAAAGGCTTATCAATGTCCATAAAAGCGCCTGTAGGAGTAAATGAGACAAGTGTTTCCACTCAATGAGCTTGGGGTTGTTGACGCAAAATGTCGGCGCTACTAGATGTCTGTATGCGCCTAAGGAGTAGGCAACTCATGAATCTTCAGAACGTCATTTTAAGTGAAGTGTGGTTGGTGTAAATTATTTAACTGCCCGACAACAGGTACCCATAAAGAATTGCTGATTATTTCAAGGTTATGATGGTTGCTGGTCCTGACCATGTTAACAGCCAACGGTAGAAATGTCAATCTGTTACGTTGGCACCATCGATTGTATCAGGAGAAGGAGTGTTGGTTTGCGAATCGTGCTGCATGTGTTGCCTACCCCTCAGGTGCAAACATTGCCCACTATGTCATCTCATAGCACCACCGACTCCGAGTTCATCTCATGCAAGTACTTGTCTAGTCTCTCTCTACATACTGTATAAAGTTGTACCTGGAGATCTGAATAACCCTTTATATGGTAGAATTAATGTATTATATTATTTGAACCAGTTCGTTGAATCAAGAGTAAATATTTTGTTTTAACATATCTATTATTACTACGCTTAACACACTAGAGTATCTACCCAATTGATAGAACCTTATTTGAACTATTATATATTTAAATTTTTGTGATAAGATTTATGTTATTATTTATACTAAAATATAAATAATGTTAACCATTAAATGTTTTGTTTTTTCAATCTATAAGCTAACTTTTTATTTTCTAGAAATACTTTCATTTATAACTATCAAGCTTTGTATATTGACAGCAGATGCTAGGACATCATTTCAACGTCTGCTTGCAAAGAAAGACAATCTCCAAAATATCTAAACGAAAATGTTCCGAGCTTTCCAAAGAGAGTTTGGAAATGGGGAAACTTGCAATTTAAAAAAGGGGTGGTTGTGAAATGTTCCTCTTTCGTAATCGTTTCCATTAAAGAAAAAGAGGTGAAGAGAACGCAGGAAGAGGACCATGAAACTGGTCGTCACATTTTTACTGATGAAACTTGAAATTGTCATGCAGGCATTTTCTCTTTCTCGCACACTTGCTTGTACCCTTTTAACTGTCTCGTTTTATTTTCTTAAGGTTCCTTCTCATACGAGAACACTCATTCCATTCTGTGCTCTCCAATATAGTATGCCAATTTACCTTCTCTTTCTTCCATTTATGTCTCTTTAATTTAATTCTTTTTCGTATCTTTCTCAAAAACAATGTAAAAGTTTCATTCAGGCTGGGCTAGCCATTATTTAATCATAAAACATCTGTAAAAACCATTTATATCGACAACCGACACCTTAGCTCGGTTCGTAATATGTTTGTCTACTGAGATAATAGTCCCGAGTTCTATTCCTGGCATGACCGAAAAATGTATGATTGGTGAAATGTGGGTTTACCCTTTAACAGTAATAAATTAACGGCTGGGGACTGGTTGTTGTGCCTGTCCTAGTCTTAAGTTATATTATAAGACATGTGCATTTGAAAAAGGCCAACTAAGCCGACAGTGGAAAATATGACTTGAATACAAAACTGACCTAAGCCACAGATTGGAAACAGTAATGGATGTAAGAGCTCGCATTGACCAGGTGGTGGTAGCCACTAACAAATCGCTGATGGGTTTTTCCTCCAAGTTGACCCATACCCGTGTCACAAGTCCCCCTTTCAAAATATTTTGGTATTCAGCCTTTTTGGGGTAAAACATTGACAATTTAGTTTTAATAGGAAGAACTTTATTTTACGGATTGAAAAATTACATTTTACATAGCCAATATATATATAGGTTAGCTCATGTTAGCTGAGACTGTCACTTTGTATCTTATTAATAGGAACCTAAAAAAAAAAATCATAAAACTATTGTTTTGTTTTTATAAAATACCCTCATGAAAATTGAACTGCATAATATATGTCTTCGCATGGGGAGAAATGGGGCAGGTAACGATGGTTTTGGAATTCTCATTCAGAGCGTTGGTTTCTTTAATGTGGGTGAAAAAAATCCAGTGTGTACACTTTATTTGTCCTAAAAAATAGCTGTATTTTCTAATTATTATTAGGGATGAGGAGGAAAGCATTTTAGAAGTAATCTATCAGAAATTAACTGATAAGGATGAAACCATTTAGGGAAAACCCTTGTTAGTGAACCCGACTGGTATTCGAACCCTTATCTCCCCATATTCAGCAGATCAGGCTATCACGAGAGTGACGCGTTAGACCATTTGACCAATGAAGCGAGTAAAATATCCATTAGTAGTGTTGATTGCCTGTGATCAATTAAAAATGCATATAAGAGCGAGCTGGCCATACATTGATTGTTAAGTAATTGTATGTGGACATGCGAGCTCTATTTCAACATCAATGTTACATTTTAATAAAAGGGAGGACATTGAGCCAAATCTATGTCATGTGTGATAAAGATGAATACCCCACATGCATCAGGAGCATCAGATGGTGCACAGTTCTATCGCCATTTTAACGTTGTTTCCTGTGTCAATAGAACATGTTTCAGATTGCTTTTTAATTGGGTTAAAGTTAAAATTGATTATTGTGCTGCATGAATTTAAATCACTTAACGGATTTAAGCCCACTTCTTACTCATCATCATTAGAACAATATTAAGATTTAATCTTTTGGTATTTTATTTTGGATAAGTGCAGTATTTAACTCAACAAAATTTAATTTTAAAAATATAATCTTAATTTCATAGTAAAATTAGACTATTGTTTCTAAGATTTTAAACAAAAGGAAAAAATATATTTTGACCCCAAACAATATGAGAGAATAAATATTATCACATTCAAAAATACAAGTAAACCGATTGCAAGTCTGTAATATTGTTTTAAACTTTTAAAAATTGTCGATTGTCAAAATTTAGTGTGTATACATTAAAAATTGCAATCATAATCTAGAATAGCTTTTATCGTTTATTTACAATATTTATTCCATTTAAAAATAGTCCGACATGTTAGCTAAATAAGTAGCATGTCTCTACTTAAATAAAGGTCCCGAGAAGCTCTCTGGTGAAGACGGGCTTAGATAAGAGTATATTTAATATAAAACTCAATAGTTTTATCAAATATCTAATTTTAAAGTCTTCTTTTTTAATGATGTTAAACTAGTAGTTACCTGTCTTAATTAAATTGTTAAGCGATACCATAACCAAAATCACCTCTTAAAGTAAGTTTGGAAAATATCATAGAATAGCTTGGGGTCTTCAGCAATCTCAACAATATTTCCAATGAAGTTGAAGACATTGATACATAGTTATTTGTATATCAAGATTTTCAAAGTCTATAATTATTTATAGTACTATAGATTGCACGTAGATGCTCATCTATGGTTCTGTCATTTAGTTATGTAATGCTTACGCAACAAATTAAATCCATGATTAGTTGAGTGTAATTATGGTAGCATAGGGACTCGCTTTAGTAAGAATTATATTTTATATTTTTAGAAGCCAAATTTGTTTTGTTACGTTTTTATATAAGCATTAGTCTAATCCCTTAACTCAGTCTATAGTGAATATGACTGAGATAATGGTCAAAACAATGATTCCAATAATGGCTAAAAACTATCATTCATGGAACTGTGGCTTTCCCTTTAATTGACACCTGAGGATTGGATTTTATACTTGTTTTAGGCCTGTTAGAAAGTTAATTTGTAAGTCAAATGCTGATGAGATCATTTAGTTTAGAATAGGTCTGTTAAATACTTATTATAAAAAATCTTCACTTCACACAATGAGAATATTAAATAGTTATTCTGTCCCTATTTTAATCCTAAGTTTTAAGTTCTGAATGAAAACAGACTTACCATCACGATGCGTGTGCTACAATGCGTGTGCTGATAAATCTAAACGGGTTGAGTTCATGTAGAGTTTCTTTTTAAACTACCTATAATTTCCACTCACTCTACATATCGACTGTCCGACCTTCCTGTTCTGAGGATCGAGGTATGGTTTTTCTTACATTGCCCGTGACAAGCGTACATATGTCCCGTAGTGAAAGCGTCTCCAAACTTAATATTTTCTTCGAATTTTCCTCTTTAGGCTAGATACTTTTTAATTACGCTAATGAGGCATAGAAGAGTAAAGTATAATACAAAATGTTTAGTCCCAATTGTGTATAGGTAAAGAGATTCAGTTAACCAGGCCCGGATTTAAATTCCAATTTTTTCGTTGTCATAAACTGGAATAGATGAACCTTAAGCTTAGTCTGTATGCTGAGAGATTCGGGTCTTTGAGTTAGAATTAAACTTATAGCGAAAATAAGTATATGCTAGTTGTCCCAGCCAAAAAAATTCACCTTCTTTAAAAAGATGAATTTATGAAATTGAACGTAAATTAAATTACTAAACAAAACAATGTTTTAACATCTTTTATGACTAACTATATTTTAAATAAAGAAATGTAATCAATGGGCTACATCCTTATGTATAATTTTATAAGCTCTTTTCCGGTAATAGAAATTACGAGAAAACGACCACACGTTTTTATGGCTAGGAGTCCGGGATGTCGAGAAAAATATCTGTTTTCACCAAAACCCGATTTTAAGTTTTTTATTCTTTGTTTAATCACCATGGAAACCGTTATTTATCATGGCTGTAAATCTCTAAACATAAAATATTTCTCTTTGGCTAAAAAATAGCTCAATCTTTATTTGTTGGTCCGAGCACATCACAATTATCTCTTTAGATGAATATTTCTCAATGGATACTGGCCATAGCACCACTAAATTGAGATTCCTAAACTTGGGAAACATTTTACTTTTATTGAAACGTTGTCATAGATAATTCGGATTTAAATGATTAATATTAAGCATAATTCTAAAATTAAAAAGCTAAGTTTTTATATTATATTATAATATTGTCTACGTTTTGTTTCACGCATGATAAAATGATGTTTAAATATGTTTTGGTATGTATTATAAGCTCAAAAACCATAAAATTATCTGGAATAATGTTTAAAAAAAATAGCCATTATAACTATATAATAATGAGTTTTGGTGTTAATTTTTTTTTTTCAACTGCGGGGTTTTGATATGAATTTTATTAAATAATGGAGTTTGAATCATTTTAGCAAATAGTAATACAATACAAATACACTAGGGGGTCGTTGCAAAGATGGCTGCAGATTATTGCACTTAAGTGTATTTTAAAACTTTTATTGGGAAATAGTACATATAATAAGCCATCACTCACATTTTAGCTAAAAGTACTTGCCACAGATCAAATCTCGAATGAAGTAACGAAATGGGACAGATATTTTCCCCGTGTTTATAAACAATTAGATCTAGTTCTCACGGTGGTGCTCCTTCATCATTTCTGAATATAGTGGCAGCATCGGATGATGTGGCCTGGTCTAATCTTCTATGGTTTTAGTCGCTATGGTTTATTATGCGCTTTAGCAAGATTTCAGCTGGTCTTCTTTCATCAGCTGCTTTTTGATCTTCAGCTTGCGCTAACTTGTGCATTTGACGGAAGGAAAGGGTATGAATGGTGACGTTTGTGGTGCACTGCGTAGGCTCACGCAATTACCGTGGACCACACCTTGAGTTTTCTGGCTTTCCCAGACGGTGTTTAACGGCTGTATCTACTTGAGCGTATGTTGGTGTGCAATACAGTCACTCGAGTTGGTCCAATACATGGTATAAGCCATCGTGAATTTTGTATATGTTCGGGCCGCCAGCTGTATGTTCTTCCGTTTTCTCATGGCTACTTAACCTCGCTAATGCTTTGTTAAACGAACGTATATTTGTCAGAAAGTTATTTGTTTGTGCATAATGTCCAATTGAGAGCTGATTTATGAGTAATATTGTAGATTATTGATATGGTGTTAGAGCAACTTTGCCACGATGACATCAACCAGCGTACTTTGATTATCTTCCAGTTTTTTCACATTGATATATATATATCGCGTCTGGGTGACATAATTCTTTGTGCAGTTTATGGAAAGATTATCAGGTTCTAATGTACCTTTGCCCAGGGGAAGCCCGAATATAATAGTCATACATCCTTTCCGTGTCCCGATGAGATCAGATGATGGTGATAGTAAATATGAGGGTGTGAAACCAGTGGAAACTTCTTACACCAAACTAAACAGACCCTGGTGATCGTTGGTGGTAATTCTCCTTTCGAGAAAAACACCCAAGGTACCAGCTAGGAGTTGAACCCGCCACCCATAGGCTCGTAGCCAGGTACACGGACCACTACACCACGGAGGTGGTTTCGCATTGATGAAACAGAGCATTACAGTAATCGCAAATATGACTAAGACTTTTTATATTTAATGTAATAACACTATCCAGTTGTTGCAAGGCGAACTGATACTCGACTATTCGTTATCTTCTTTCACGTAGTCTACTTGCATGATCTCTTCTTCCATATTATTATCGAATCGTTGTGGCACGCTTCGTGCTTTCGCCATGTTACTTTCACCTCACCATCAGCAAGTGATGCCTCATCCACCACCATGTCCACAAGACATAATTGTACAATATATCACTATATTAATTACATAATAATAATAATAATAACTAATGTGGTTACAAACTTCTTACGGTAGAGGTTTAATAATATAGATAATACATATCTTATATTTGACTGTGAACCACATAAATATATTTTCAAGAAACCGATATATCAAGGAAGCCTTGAGATATATCAAGGAAGTCATGAGATATGTCAAGGAAGCCATGATTTATATCAAGGAAGCCATGAGATATATCAAGGAAGTCATGAGATATGTCAAGGAAGCCATGAGTTATATCAAGGAAGCCATGAGATATATCAAGGA